>JASANC010003469.1:0-26854 GCA_030248135.1 Theristus sp. LFF4_11 | reverse complement strand
CAAAGGAGGAAAGAATAAGACAGAAGTAAATCTGACGAAAATTAGTTCACTGGAGTCTGAAACCTTAAAAGTAACCTGTGGCAAAGGTCTAATTGATGAGGAGACGGAAAAGATTTTAGGTGGCGAACCGGTATTACCGAATCAGTATCCATTTGTCGTTGCGATTCTTGACGAACCGCTCAATGAATCTAAACATACATCAAGTGAGCCGCGATTTGGCTTCCGAATTTCTTTGTCTGGTCCAAGTTCACGTTCTTGACATCTGGAACACTGCGTTTGGTGGTAATTTTGTCAGATAGCATTGGTTGTGCTGCTGCGAACGGTCGAATCTTCTGCACTGGATCGCTCATATCGCGGCGACATGTTCTGACGGCTGCGCACTGTTTTGTTGACCCCGCTAACAGGTGAATTAGACGAAAAGTGGGGTTTAAAAACCTCGATTGATTTCAAGCACTAACAAACTCTTGTCCCATCTCAGCAATCTTCATTTCGACATTTCGACTGTCCACGTGGCAAGTTGGCGCAGGCGTTTCATGGCTGCCGTCACCGTCGGTGTTCGCGCGTGGCGGTGCAACGTTGGATTCGCAGCGTCAGACGGTCGAATCGACGACATTGCTGTACTCGAATTGGACAAGGTTGACTGATCCGCAGATGCTCGGGAAATTGACATTCAGTTGACTGAATTGTGAAGTGAAAAATTGATACAGTTTAGTTGAATGCCGGCTGTTCTCAGTAGTGTCGCCAAAGTGGCGTTATTACTTTTTTTACTGCTCAGGAATTGCCAGCTGACATGGAACAGTGGCTTCGTGGGCAGCGTTTGTCTGCCGGACGAGCACGCATACACTCCGTCCTATTACACGGTCGTCGGATACGGCTATGATCGTGCGTTCCTGAAAAAAGATATATTGTGGATTTATTCAAACGTGTCCGGAGTAAAATGACGTCATTTGCTTTAAAAGCGCCCGTTTGTCAAAGTACAGGCACGAAAATTTCAGTATGGTGTGACTAATTCGACATTCACCATTTGTTTACGGGAAGAAATCGGCTAAACGAAAAGTCTGGTTTGCTGTGAACGGCAAGCGCATGTTTTGCGACACATGACGTCATTTTACCCGGACACGTTTGAAAAAATAGGTCATAGATACAATGGTAATGAATCTTTGAAAATAATGAATTTTAGCGGAAAGCGCTGAAAATCGCCAACTGGAACAAAGGGGAAGGGAACGCACTCGAGAGCAAAGCGTGCGTTGAAGCGGATGCCAGATGGAGGCAACATGAAAACGACGCAGCGCTGATCATTTGCACCTGAGAGAGCAGAAGCATGCCGTGCAAGGTGCAAAGTAGTCTATTGGAAGAATCCACCCCTCGGCCGAAGCTCTCACAGTCGAGTGATGCTCTGATGCTGCAGTACTTGGGAAAATGATGCGAACCCCTGAAATCCGAGGGGTGGGGCTCATTATGGGAGCCGGGCGGCCTCGGAATCGCTCTCAAGGGGGATTTAACAATAAGTTTTTCATGCGTACGCACGGACACGACACTTAAAAATTAGCCATGCGATTTAGAAATCGTGTAGTGTGTGCTACATACAATATGTATCTTAATGCATTACGGACACGTTTAGTTCGCGCACGGGATTCAGAACGATGCCTGTGCGTGCGGACAAAAAACTAAATTGGGTTGTCGCCTTCACCAATTCCACAGCTCTCACCTGCGTCGGCGCTCGAGATTTTGCCACACAATCAGGGCTTATCGCCATTGCTTCTAATTCGATCGATCGTTGTAATGAGAATCAGTACACAAACCGAGCTATTGGTCTCTCGCTAACCAGCCCAGGCCACAATACAGGTGACATTTACAGGGTGATAGCGGCGGTCCACTGTTGGACATTGACCAATGGGAGTGGCGCTACTACCAGCTGGGCATCACCAGCTCCGGAACCGTCTGTGATCATGCCTATAACAAGCTAAACGCACTCAAACCAACCGGCATCACCTCCACCAACAACAAATTAGTGACAGCCGATGTTGGGGCTGGCGGCATCTCGATGGACGTGCGTCGCTACTTGCCGTGGATTTGCCACTTCACCGGTGTCTGCTATGCGAAGTTCAACAGGACGGACGCTGCAATGGAGGCGCTGCAACGTGACATACGCTTGAAAGAGCAATTGGCAAACGAACTTCAACGCAACAAACAGTCACAATACGCCGCGTTCTTCGCAAACGACAATTTATTCGAACTATGATTCAGCTGCAATGTGAATGTTCGGTGTTCCGATTTGGTTTTATTCGGTTCCCTTTTTTTGTCTTTGGTCGATGTGAAAAATGGATATCCCAGTTGAATTACACCATCGTTAAAAATATGCACTATTGAAAACCGCCGGGGTTTGTTTTTATTTGTTCTCACAAGACAATATCTACTTTCTACGTTGGCTGTTGGATCTTGTTTACAGTACAGAAACATAAAGCAGCGACGGCAAGCTAGCTGTACTACGCATTGGCCGGAACCTTCGTAATTTTATTATAAAATAATGTTCTTTTGAAAATAGGAAGATTATTTGTTTTTCTTTTACGATATGCTTAACGTGTTTGTTAACTCACCAATACCACTCGCTTTTACGTTCGTCATTGCTGCGCAATGTTACCCAAAAGGTCAAAAAGGTATGCGAAATTCGAAATCAGCTTATGCACATGATGGCTAGAATTTGTGATAAAGTTCTCGTGTGACGACTGTGCACTCTGTTAAAACAGTAACAATGCTGCACAATCAAGACACACGGACACACACGAAATTGTAGCAGCGCGCGTGTCGTGTGTGTCACTGGTTTTAAACCTTTTAAAAAGTTAAAAAACTGTTAACGCTGCAATATTGCTGTGTTTTAACAGAGTGTATGTCTTTTTAAATATTACGTTTCTTATTGAACGTGACGTAACAAGAAAATGTTTCACAGCGGCGCGGCAATTTGAAATCAGTAAAAACTGAACGTAATCTGAGGACAGTTTTGCGCAAGAAAATAAAAAACAAAACTAAACAGAATCTTTTTCTACTCAAAATTATTTTCGATTCATATTCGGACTGCGTCCGGATGCGTTTAAAAGTTTTCAACTGTGCGGCTTTTCCACAGATCCATTCAACAGTACTCCGCCTCCTTTGCAAAAAAGTATAAAACATGTATTGTAGATTTATTCAAACGTGTCCGGAGTAAAATGACGTCATTTGCTTTAAAAACGCCCGTTTGTCAAAGTACAGGCACTAAAATTTCAGTTTGGTGTGACTGGTTCGACATTCACCATTTGTTTACGGGGGAAGAAATCGGCTAAACGAAAAGTCTGGTTTGCTGTGAACGACAAGCGCATGTTTTGCGGCACATGACGTCATTTCAGTGGGACACGTTTGAAAAAATATGTCATACTGCATATTCAGCGTGGCGTAAATGCAGCGCTTCGGAGCTGGACGATTTGGAGAAGACTTGTGGCAAACAGGGTTCCCCACCGAATCAATACCCGTGTGCCATTTCCTTCTACGATCATCCGCCGAATGAGACCTTACTGTCCAACAAAAGACGTATGAACTCAAATAACAGTGGTACCGTGGTAAAAACCGAATGTTTCTTATTTATCACAAACAACGCAGTGGAGAAAAGATTGTCGTTTCCTCTGCCTCAAGGACGTGATAAAAAGATTTACCGTGTTTTTGCTGTGGTAACCACCGGATCAATTTTTCAGTGATTGCTCATGGTGTGCATTTCTACTTGGTTTCATGGCAGTATCTTGCAGTTGGAATACAATTTTGAAAGTGACATTGCGAAATGTTCACACAGGACTGTTTTGCTCGGGCGTGCTCATTTCGCGCAGACACGTTCTCACGAGCGCTGACTGTTTCTTTCGCAACAATCCGTGAGTTGGGAACTGTGCAACAATCGAGGTTTTTTTTGCATTTTACACTCCATTTTGTTAGCTCGCTGTATCATCGTTGGCACTGTTGCGATCAATCAAGCTGCTCACGTCAGATGCTCAACTCAACCAGCACAGAGCACCTTTGTAATAAACGTGCAAGTGTTTCAATTCAGAGACACGCCGATCAATCGCACCAACGTTGTGGCCTATGTGAACTACATCGACCCAGAAACGGAGTTGACACCAATTTCATATGAGCTGGACAAAGTGGAAGCGTTCAAAAGCGATTCGAACAATCGTGACAACATCGCGCTTGCACAGTTGAAGTATTCGGTCGCGATGCATTTGGTGAACGCGCGATTGATAACGCCCATTTGTCTACCGAGGGCGGACGGCGTTGTGCAAGACGAATATCACTCGTTTGCTTATGAAAACGACATGTTTGGTACGGAATTGTGAATTTGTGAGTTCGGTCGAAAAGGTTCGAGCCATCAAATGATGCAAATCCAGCGTTTTTGTTCTCTGGCCTGAATGTGTCTCAATCGTCTAATATCTTTTATTTTGGTCCCGTGTTTCAATGCGCGCATGGATGGGTAAGCAGTCTCATTCACGATGCGGGAATTCAAAATTGGCAAAGGGATCCGAGTCCCCTAAATAAGGCCGGGTCACTTAGGCTATTCTGAATTACCCATACAGATTTAAACTAGTTTCCTTTTACGTCCCCAACCGCATTGAGTCGCAGGTCTTAAAGAAACGACAATACCTGCCCCGTGCACAATTTTTGCTGTGGGCCAAAATTTTCTGAATACTCTATTGATTACCGTAAAGTATTGCATATAAGGTTCCTCCCACTTATAAGACCCCCGCCCAAAACTGGGCGGAGTGTCACACGGCGGGAAACCAAAAAATTCAAAATGTTAACTTGGTCGAAATCCCATTTCGTTTATAAGGCCCGGCCGGACTTCCTAATCTTTGCTTTATAAGACCTCCTCCCACTTATAAGGTTGTCACACAAAATTCCACTTTTTCCACAAATTTTCGATTTTCAAATTTATATAAGGAGACCTTATATGCAAGACTTTACGGTACTACTTTTGTCACACGCACTCAGAGCACAGTCACAGCACCAGTCCCATGCACGACGTGCGACATGCAAAGTACAGCAGGACCCGGTGTCCCGCCAGCGTCGACGATGCCAACCAGCTGTGCATCAACAGTGACACCAAACAATGCCTGGCAAGTCAAGTTGAATGCCAGACCTGGTGAACAAAAATGACAAACGCACAACACTGCACTGATGAGAGAAAATTGCAGTAAAAAACTATTTTCTGCAACTGCTGCATCGAAACTGAAAGCAATTGAGATCTCCAATGTTCGGTGCACCTTGTTTCAGAAGAGCAACGGTGGTGGACTAGCGCAAACGAGGGCTGACGAGCGCCTACAATTGGTTGGCATCACCGGCAACATGTGCAAGTCCGATGCCACCCAGAAAGCGGCTGTCACTGTCTCGTACATTCACCAGTACCTCGCATGGATTTGTGACTGCACTGCGGTCTGCCACGCACAGCCGCACAACGTCAGTCCGATCGCCAAGTCGCGCAACGCAAAGACGCTGGACAATATGATGAAGTTGCTTGAGTTTGATTTGGACACGAACGAACCAGTGACCGCGGAAGGTGCAAAGGCGGCCATTCCGTTGACAACACGACCAATTCCGAAACCAGCCACTACAACCAAAGTTACTCTAAAAGCAACTACTGCCCAGGTGGTTGTAACAACTAGAAAACGCACCAGCACAGCCACAAAACCTGTGACATCAATAATTACACAAACTGCCATTCAGTTGACACCACAACCAATTCCAACACCAGCCACTACAACCAAAGTCACTCCAAAAGCAACTGCCCAGGTGGTTGTAACAACCAGAAAACCCACCACCACAACCACTACCAGTAAAGCAACAACAACAACGTCAACGATACCAACGACACAGTCTACAACAGTGTTGATCCCCGTCTGGGTGAAGCTGCTCAGACAACTAATGCTGACACAAATGAGACGAGACGATGGCAGTTTGAAAATAGCGCTCACTGAAATCCGTCTGAAGTTCTGCCTTGCGGAGAACGGCGCCCGTTACTGTGCACGCCAACAAGCAGCGGAAACGCCGAACAAAACAACAACAACAGCGCAAACGACTGAAATCAGAGTAAGCAATATGGGCTACTGTGAATTTTCAGAAGTTGCGACACAAAATAAAACCTAGACATTTTATCAGAACATCGAAAGCAAACTCTCAGCGATACGTGCGTCACAACCAGCGTTGCCAAGTCATCCGAAATCGAAAGCAACAGCGACACAGTTGGTAGTCGAAACGGAAGCTCAGATTCAAACACTGCAAGCTCAAGTGGCAAAACTGGAGACACGATTGGCGAAGAAGCCGATAGACTGCTCAAAACTGAGACACACCAAGAAGCATTGCACTCAATTAACCACACGGAAGAACAATGCGAAACGTACAAAATGGCGCGCTGAGATGGATGCCATGAAACGGCGAATTCAGGTTGCGGAGACAATTTTCCATGTCTCTGTTTCTTGTTTGTAACAATTTATTTCTATATAAACTGTATTTTTCAGCAAGCAAATGACCTGAAAGAAAAACTGCAGTCTTACGCGAATTGATTATGATTGACACTGTTGATTGATTGTCTTTTACTGCAAGCTTGTTGCGAAAAGTTTCTGAATAAAACAGACTCGGATAATAAAGACCATAGTCTGAAAAATGTTCCCGCGTGTTGCCCTAAATGAAAGGTTCAGGACATTCAGGAGATCCCGGACATCATAACTGCCAGGACCTCCAGGAAGTGAACATTGTCCGGGACATCCAGAGGAAGTTTGAAATTTCCCGGACAATTTTCAGATTTTTGCAGTGGTCTAATAGCAAAACAGTTGTGCAGCAAAAGGCGCCACAGCAAAACGTTCACTGATAAGAAACCACTTTACAGTTTCTTTGCGCGCTCTAAACTATCAGAATCAACAGTTTTATCATTGGTTTTAAAATCACACAATCGCACCGTTTCTACGACACCTTCAAGACCAACAACAGCAGTTGAAAAGTTTATTTTCTTAATCAATAACGCTTACACACTGCGCCGATGACATCGCAGCGCTTCATTTTGTTCGTTGCATTGCTGGTGCCACTAATGGTCGATTGCAAAACAAAGTGTGTGAAAGCAATCGGAAAGCTCTGGTGCACCGAAAGGAAATACGCCGAAAATGTTGAAATTAAAATGATGGATTATGACGGTTTGTTTGGTTATGCGGTATATCGAATTTGACGCGCTGATTAATTGGCCCACGTCCAGCTGTAAACTGTAAAACTGTAATGTGAATTTTGCATCAGTTCTCATTTGAACGTAGTATGCTATGCTGTTTAGACCAATCAATGAATTCAATTCAAACAGTAAATCACCTACATGACTTACAGATTGCCTGAGACCCATAAACAACCAATCTATTAGGCCAGTCGAAATTGGCTAAACCCTTTTATCACCATAACCGTGAGATTTACTGATTTTTCCAGCGCTACCCTGGGAACAGGACGACACGATGGGCATCACGTGGAGCGTCAGAAACGGCACGTTTGTGGTGGCCGGTTGTGGATACGATTTTGGACCGTTCAATTCGCCTGACCCATACTTGAAAATCACGCACCGCTGCCCGTACGTTCACTGGGTGTCATGGACGAATGCTTATTGCTTACTACTATTGTGGGTTTATTCAAACATGTCCAGACTGAAATGACGTCATCTGCTTTAAAAACGCCTGTTTGTCAAAGTACAGGCACTAAAATTTCAGTTTGGTGTGACTGATTCGACGTTCACCATTTGTTTGCGGGAAGAACTTGGCTAAACGGAAAGTCTGGTTTACTGTGAACGGCAAGCGCATGTTTGGGGGCACATGACGTCATTTCAGTGGGACACGTTTGAAAAATAGATCATACCTGCATGCTATTCAATTTTTTTCAAAGGCATGGCACAATGAAAACAATCACTGTGGGCGTTTGGCCGGTTTGGCAGCCAGAAGTGACCAACGTTGGCACAATCGCTCTTGAGGAGTACTGAACTTTTGAGTAACACAATTTGTGATACATTTTTTATTTTGAATCTTGTACAAATTTTAAACTGCACACTTGTACATAAAAATGATGAAAAACATAAAAACAGCACGCAGCGTAATCGCATGTTTTTTGGGTTCTGCGACCCAAATGAGGTTGTGCCTGTCATAGCTCAGGGACCAGCATCACTTCGGTAATCTTGAAAATTCAGACGTCCTATCTGTGCGTGCATTGAGTCGCAGAACACGAAGAAATATGCTGTACATTCACGCAAACATTTTTTTCGAAAGATTTATGCCAAATTCTGAAGAAGTGAATAATAACATGACAAAACATAACAAACGCACAGATCAAACCCGCACATTGACCATTGACCAAATTCAGAAAACACAGTTTATTTTTAACGATTTCTCAGTATTGAGTTGAACTTTTTGAGCATCGAATGTGCATTGGTTCAATTGTGCACCACGTAACCCTCACAGTGACGCCTTGGGCTCGCTGTTCGCCAGCAATTCGTCCGTCGGCAGGATCAGAACGCGCTGCTTGCGCTCGGAGTGCTCAATCTCCTCGAAAATATCTTCCACCGGCCGATTCTTCGTCTCTGGCAACAGCATCGCCAAATAGAGAATGCCGGCAAATAGCGGCACGATGAGGAACATGAAGGAATAGTAGCTGAGTGCGGTGGTCAGTGGCAGGAACACGGCGGTGCTCAGCAGGTTCACAGTCCAGTTGACGAACACCCCAGCGCTGGTGATCGCAGAACGCGCCTGCAGTGGTGCTGTTCGTTGTGGCGGTCAGTTGTCAGGTTTTCATTGCATGTACACTCCATCTGGATATATGCAACCTGACGTGATGACCGCTAAGATCAGACAATCAGCGCTAAGAACTGCTCATGATCAACCAACCAGCGCTGAGAGTTACTCATGACCAACCAATCAGCTAGTTGCATATATGTATTATCCAGATGGACTATAATTGGAGGAAATATAGTTTTCGATTTCAGATTACGACAGCATTACACATGTGCAACATGAACACAGCAATGTGGAGCTGAAAGTTTTTTTGACTAAGACCACTTCATTGCCAACCTGTTGCGGCGCCAGCTCCGGCACGATGATCCAGCCGATCGGACCCGGCCCACTGCCGAATATGACGACGTGCACGTAAAACGCCAGAATACAAATGTAGCCCGCCCAGTCCCACGCGAAATACTGCACGAACAGCCCGCAAACCATGAACAGCGCCATGACGATTAGAGTGCCTGCAAAATGGACAATTGTTGTTGTTGTTGTTGGGATTTTTAGGCGATGTTTTTAGCCAGGGCTAACCCAGAGAAGCGTACAGAACGCCATTGAGTAGGGCGCCCATCGAGTTTTCTCTGCCATTAAGTGCCTACACACCCCTCCGCGGGGCTCGATCCCCCGAGCGCACAGACTGTAGTCTAACGCACTACCACCAGGCCTCGAGAATGACAATAGATTGTACACAGTATCTTTTGTCCCTAAAAACTCTTGATTATTGTCAGCAACTAAAACAAGCCGCCGACCTACGAGCCCGTAAATCAGCAACGGCCGTCTGCCCAAGCGTTCCACGTTGAACACAGCGAGCAGCGTGACGATCACCAGCAACACAGCAATTCCAACCGTGTTGTAAGCGGCGAAGTCGTCGGAGAAATTGAGTCTGCTGAACAGCGACGTGCTGAAGTTGGCGATCACGGTGACACCGGTGACTTCCTGCGCGGCACGAACGACCAGCGCCAGCCAGAGGCTGCGACGACAACGCGAGGAACGAAGCACGTCCGTGAGACCAAGTTGAGACTGTACATGCATTCATTAGCATTGTATTTTTTTCTTAATTCATTTTATTTCGCAAGAATTCAGGATGCTCCGCTAAAACTGTTAAAGACAGCATGAGATGCGGAGATCCTTATCCATTGAATACTGCACTGTTTTGAAAAAAAATCATGCGAAATTAATTTAACACGCGAATACTGCAAAATTTAAGGCAACTATTTATGTTTTGTTTGAATTTTTATACATTTATACAGCGCTATTTTGTTGGAAATGAACTGGGGTGCTAACAGGACCCACGCCAAGAAGACTTCTGTCGTTGGCGTGACACCGTCTGTGTGTTACGTTTGGATGACATCAAAAGCTGGTTGGCTGGCTGGTTGATAAATACCGTAAAGTCTTGCATATAAGGTTCCTCCCACTTATAAGACCTCCACCCAAAAGTGGGCGGAGTGTCACACGGCGGGAAACCAAAAAAATCAAAATTTTGACATGGTCGAAATCCTACCCCGTTTATAAGGCCTTTATAAGACCGTTCGCTTTATAAGACCTCCTCCCATTTATAAGGCTGTCACACGAAATTCCGCTTTTTTTCAGAAATTTTTGATTTTCAAATTTATATAAGGAGACCTTATATGCAATACTTTACGAAAATACGTGGCAACTGGGGACACGCAGAACGCACCAACGTTGTTTTCATAGTTTCAACCAATGTGATAAAGTTCTTCAGC
Organism: Theristus sp. LFF4_11; assembly: GCA_030248135.1. Classification (NCBI taxonomy): domain Eukaryota; kingdom Metazoa; phylum Nematoda; class Chromadorea; order Monhysterida; family Xyalidae; genus Theristus; species Theristus sp. LFF4_11. Next base: position 16,326 of record JASANC010003469.1, on the reverse strand, counting down.
CTCGTCGTCAGTGATCCAGCACACCCACCTGCACCATGCTGATCTCCTTGTCGATGTGCACGAGCACTTCCTGGCTGTTCGCCATTTCGCCGTGGTAGAACTCGATCGACCGTGTCACCTGCGTCAGGCCGCGTTTTCGAACGCGCAGAAATTTGGGAGTTTCAGGGAAGAATGGCAACACCAGAAATAACAACAGAGAGCACAGGACTGGCAGCGCCATCAGAATCGGCCAACGGTCGGTGGAGCCAAGCACGTGCGGCATCGAAGCGAGCACTCCAATTAAGCGGCCCGTTACGATGAACACTTCCTGCGATTCGGAACATGACTTTTGCAGAAATATGTTTTTTTTGAATTTTAGAATATTATTCTTGTGTGTCAGCCTACCTTTTGCAATAAATAAAGGTTACAAATAAATTCGGTTGCACTTTTGATTTGATTTTGATAAATACAAAGAGTTACCACGGGCAGGATTCGAACCTGCGAGGTGTCTTGCACCAGCGGGTCTCTACTCCCGCCGCCTTAACCACTCGGCCACCGTGGTATTAGCGCCGCGTGCAATTTAAAGAGCACATAATCAATTATGTTTGCTTGACATTGATAAAAAGAATTTATGCTTGTTTTAATTGCCACTGTCACACACGCACTTTTAGCTTGTTTTTCACTTGACACTAAATTCCAGAACAAAATTTCTATCAAAAAATAGAAACCTGAAAAGCGCCAGCGAAACCGCGCAGCTCCACCGGTGAAATCTCCGACAAATAGATGCACAGTAGGGAGGAGCCGAAACCGCTGCTGACGCCGACGACGATTCGAGCCACAGTGAAGAGCTCGAACGAACGCCACACGGAGCACAGTGCAAACAGGGCAGCGCCGACGACGGTCAACGCGGAGATGACGAGAATGCTGCAACGGATTGGTGGTGGCGATTGGGAAAGGGCTCGTTTAAAGACAATGCACTTGTTTTTTAACACAGTAATGTTGCATTCGTAGTCACTAATAGGGTTGGCATGGTAAAAATACCGGTTTTTTACCGGTAAAAAACACGTAATTATTATACGCGTTTTTTTTACCAGGGCAAAAATTGGTGCCTTGAAAAAAACGGGAAAAAGACCGTTTCTGTATTTTTCCGGTTTTTTTCGTATTTTTCCGGTTTTTTTCAATTTCGGACTCTGAGTTTTTATATCATTTTTGATGAGAAAATGAGAAAATCTGTGACCAAGAAAAATATGATGACGAAATTGACACTGATGTTTTGAAAGAACTGTTAAGCGAGGTACAAAAATCGGCTGGAGCTGCCGAGCTGAGCTGAAAATTGCAAAAATTCCAAATGTCGCTCAATTGTCTTTCTTACACAATTACTGATTTGTTTTCTTTTTGATCTGAACTGACTCTAAATTCGGTTTAATTGCGTTATTGCAGCAAATTGTGTTCGTCTATTGTGACCAAAGACTGTCCGGTGAAAACGCTGTGGTTTTTCCTGTGTAATTGGTGGAATATAAACGATTGAGCAAAAGATAATGTTCGATTTATTGCTAACCTTTTGGGTTTTCAAGCCCAAACATAATTTATTTTCTTTGTTGGTGCACGATAATTTGAACAAAGCATTCTGAAAATTGTTTTCACAAATCCTGGTTCAAGTTTAAAGTCGGCCGCAAAAAATATGTGGGTTTTTACAACTTTTTGGCTTCCGTTTTTTTCCGGTAAAATTACCGTAATTTTACCGGTAAAAATACAGGTTTTTTACCACGATTTGAAAAAAAACGGTATTTTGCCAACCCTAGTCACTAACAAACGTGCAAGCGTATACTGCCATCAGTGCTGTAATATTGTGGATGTGTGTGTGACGTTCAAGTCGGAAATTTTTAGATTTTTCAGATTCTTTATTTCAACGCACAACATAAATCATGGAACGGGCCTGAAATGAAGGCCAAAAATCGGGTCCCAGCTTATAAATCGGGCCGTTTTTTTGAACTGGGCTGCATTTGAACTGGAATGCAAATGAACGGGCTGCTTTTGATTGGCATCGTTTTGAACGGGCCGCTTTTCAAATACGGCCGCAAATGGACAGACCGGTTTTGATATGAAATCCAACCAAGCCACATCACCTCACCGTGCAACGACAACAGTTGCTGCCCCACCCCGTCCCGGGGCCCCACCTGTATTTGCGTCCGAGTCTCTCAGCGAACGGCGCCGCAATGAGGCCACCGATGGCGCCGCCCAACGTGAACGAGGCCGCAATGAACGACCAGATGGTCTTCTGCGCGGGCACACTCAAATACTGGCCGTGCTCCGCGTGGAAGGACTCGTTGACGAACTGCTCGAACATGTGCTCCGGAATGTTGATCACGGTCAGATAGAAGCCGAAAGGCGTCGACACTCCGAACGCGACCAGCACGATCGCAAGCAGCAAGCGCGCGCCTGGTCGGGGCATCGTCACAGAGCCACTGCAACAAACGGGGTCGGGAACACGTTGAACACACGACAAAGACCAGCTGCTTGGGCGGGTACTATGCTGGTGCTGGTATTATGCCGTGCACTGCAGAATAAAACTGACCGACACTGATTGTGCCAACAACGAGCCGTATAAAACGAGAATTTCGTCGTTCGCTTGGTTGCACCGCACAACGACCAATCACTCAGCAGCTGCTAATGAATGATGACAGCACTCACGCGCACGCCGACAAGTGCACCCGTCGAAAGTAGAGCTGGTGTCGTCGGCTGTCAGCAGCGGTCGACCGGGGCCGTTGATCGGCGACGTCGAACGGAGCGACCGAGTCTGTGCTATTGGCAGTTTGCACCTGACTGCTCTCTTCAGTGTACCCGGTTATTCGTCTGGGTTGATCAGTTATTGCAGCTGATGATGTTGACGTTGTTGTTGCGTTGTGAGCGGGCGATGATAATAGTGGCTCGGAGTCTAGCATGCTGCTGCTGCCAGTGCTAGGTGTGTTTTCTGGTAGCGCCAGGGCGTAACATGCAGTGCCATGCGCTCTGACACACCGCACTACCAGTTTTGCTCGCCGGTGTGCATTTTTTTGAACATATGGTTTGCCGCACACGATTACAAGTACACTGATAAGCACAAAGATTCACAATTCATTGTTTATCACAATTTTTTCTTGTTGTTTTTTCTTCACAAAACCGATGTTATTGTATGGCGACAGTTTCAATAAACGTCATGATACTGACTGAATTCTCTCGTATTTACATTCTAGAAAAATGTGCTAACAAGTGACAAAGAAAAACTGACACAAAAACGGACGTTCAGCGCACCGGTGGAGCAAACAGCATAAAACTTGTTCACGCACATCCAATTGTAAAAAAAAGTATGCAACGCATTTTCTGTCAAACAGAAAACTGGAATTTTATAACAATCAACCTACAACTATCTATTTTTACGTTCACAGTTTGAGCACTGCAGTGGACTAGTTGCCAGGACAACGAATTCACAAAAGCACACCAACGATGTTTCGGCATTTGAAACTTCAAACTTTTTATGAGACACCTCAAACGGGTTGCATTTGTCTTATTATGTACGACTTGAGCAATTTTAGACAGATGAACAAGCGGAAAGAAAGATGAAAGTTTACGACGAAAAAATCGCAAGTCGCAATAGATCGCACGAGTGAAAAGACGGCTTTATTAGTTATCATAACAGACCAACGGGGCAACAGAGTTGACAGCATGACAAACACGATGCAATTAGTGGAGGAATGAAAGCGTACACAAAAGACAGCATGAAACAGACTCAACCAGCGGACTGCTACCACGCCAGAACGAAAAGCTGAAACAACTGCGATAAAACGCCACAAGAAAGTTCACAACCACAAAAGCTGACCGATGACAATCATCGAGATTATGCAAGCGAGACATATCAGAAATGAAATAAACTGCGCAATAAACAATGCTGAAAAAGAAGACTTTCGTGTCCAGTTTGATTAGATGTTGCGTTTCACTGCTGTTGCCTGTTGCTCAGCCATGTTTGCCATCACGCACACTGTCATGAGATCGCTGCGCATCTGCAGTGTGAATTTCTGATGTTGCAAAGGAGCTGATGAAAGTCGCAATGCCCGCTGTCTCCCGGATTTCACCCTGCATGAGCCCACCTCGATTTAGATCCTTCCACACACCCCCTAAAACAAGCCGGTAAGTTATGTTTTTTTAAAATCACCCTGGACACGAGACAATTTCTCTTTTGTTCGTTTTTGCCTATTGAAGAGTGATAGAGCCTGGGAGATGCACACTCTCCGATATCCCCTGCTGTGCGCTAACTGAGCTCTTCTTGAAGAACAAGTCTTTGAGATTCCGACGAAACATTGGGGTTTCTGATTCTTTAATGGCAAAATTTTCGTTTGTGAAAAGCGACAGTCAAGCTCTAATATATAGGCAATCAGCTGATTCATTGGAAATCACGTGATGCACGCTTCCTGTCCAGGGATTGCTGTGGCGGCGGAGTCTGTCCTGCACCGAAAGCACGCTTAACGTGATCACCAACCAATCAGCGGATAGTCTATAATTTAGCGTTCGACAGTACATGGAAACGTGAACTTTGGATTAATAAATTGACTGCCAACACTCCACTCACCTCGGCCGGTATGTTGCGTTCGAGCGTGCGCAGGCGCTTGCTGGCGAGCGTGATGTCAGTTTGTGTCACCTGGTCACGTCGTCTGTTGGAAGGCACGCCAGCGACGGCACTACGCACCAGTGACTGCAGGAACGTCTGGTTCAGTGGGACGCCGCGACGACGCGATCCGGTGACCGGACGCCGTTCGGCTGACTCATTCGTGCCACCGGCGTTCTCTTGTGGTCGTTCATTGCAGTTGATCGTCTGCGTTCTGCTCTCTCGCTTGTGACTCTGTTCACTGGCCTCCTCTTCATTTTCGACGTGTTTCCTGCTGATTTCGGGTGTTTCCGTGTGACGACCGTGCGCAGCATCCGCGTGTGACGCCACGTCATTCGCCGACTGTTGCTGCTCGGTCGGTTGTTCAACGATCACCAATGGAGCGCGCGACAGCAACACGCCGTTGTGCGCGTCTGCGTCTGTCAATGGTTTTTTGTGGCTACAAATCATGATTCTGACTTGGAGCATTTTAGCTGTGAACTTGCCGGTGTTGTGCGAATGTTGTTGTTCACTGTTGAGCGTCTGTCTCGGCGGTGTGCTCATTGAGCGATCTGTAGAACGACGTTCAATCAACAGCGCTGCATCAGCAGTTGCAACAACCAGCTCGGTCGTCGTGACGGGGCTGCCTGTTGAAAGCAAACGGCGCTTGGTTGATGCTAAATTGATGGTGGCGCCATACAACAACAATGACGACGACGACGACGACAACAACAACAAACGGGAAAACTTGCAACAAACCCGGCCGATCCGACGGGTCACGAAACAGCGACTGATTCTGGTCGGCCGTTTGAGCAGCGGCGTCGGCAGAATGTGCCGCCTCTGCCGCACCGCCGTTACTGTTGCCGGCGTGCCCTGCCGGTGCACTTGCATTGCAGCCATTTGTTGACGTTGATTCGCGATCACCATGCTGATCGTACACGTTCTCCACCGTCGTGACACCCCCTGTCGAGCTGGACTGCTCGCTTGAGCTGGAATGATCGATCACCACCAATGACTCACTGCGCTCTTCATCGTCGTCATCGTTGTTGAATGTTGGTGGACGTGACTGCAAGCAAAGGAACCTGAGACGGTGTGATGCGAAGAAGAATTTGTTTGGCGGATGCATTGCAGCGAAACAAATGTTTTTGTCGCACAAAATGAAAAACAACAACAACAATGAAGGTGTACCTTGTCGGTTGTGCGCACCGGCATTGCGTGATCGAGTTCAACTATCGCGCATTTTCTCTTGCTTGCATGTGGCGTGCGACCAACGTCCGTGGTGCAGTACGAAGCGGCGATTTTGTCCTGGAATGAATCATGAATGCAAAAAAACACAATGCAACTTTGTGCGCCAATGCAAGCACAGCACGTGCCCTCGGTTCGCTGTTGTTGTTGTCCTCGACCTCGTTCACATTCGTCATTGCGTCTGCATTTGCGCTTGATGATGCGCTCCTGTTGTTGTTGTTGTCGCTCGTTTTTTTCGGTTCCTGCGAGTTAATGGTGTCGTGTTCTGGTCGGATGCCTGGACACTGCTGCACCAAAATGGGGCCGCAAAAACTCGAAAATGCCAACATGGCTCCAGAACTATTGATCAAGTTTGAGACTACTAGAAACTTGGAAAAAATAAACATTCAGTTGGACATTTTTTGTTTTGCCCGATAAACACGAGTATTTTAACAAACCTGTGCCAGCCAACCTTTGAACAAATTAAAGCGCAGCAATCCAACACTTCACCTGTTCAATGTCAATCGACACGGTGCGGTCCCAAACGGGCGAAAAACCACCGTCACGGCGGGGCGTGGAGAACGCAAGAGGCGGAGTCGCTGGTCGCCGCCGCACGCAGCTGCTGCCCGTCTGTGCGAGCGGCATTCTACAGCAAACTACAGTTCGTCTTTTTTTCCAGTCGAACACGCTCAAGCTTTGTGCAAGGCTGTGCAAAAGCGACCATATTGAACAGAGCAAAAATAGCACTGTCGAAAGCCTCGTATGGTGGGATGAAATCTCAAGACACAAGCAAAAACAAGCATAAGATCGCATCAATATATTTTTTATTGCTTTTCTCAAAAAAAAACAGTACAAACAAGGTTGAATGGCAAAATATAGTTTAAAATCTGTACAAAGCTGTCACAGACTGTCATTGGGTTGGAATTTGTCGCAGCACAATCAATCAGAGTTTGCTTTTGGGCGTTTCCGTGGTTGGCCACCAGACACACGATCCGCCACTCCAGGCGAAGAACGCAGTTTGCGCAATTTTGCTTGCTTGTCACCCTCAATTCTCCCACGATTCCCCTCATTCGCTTGTCCTCTTCTGCTCGATGTTTCTGGTCGAGGAACAGCTTCGTTCTTAGCATCGACGTCGTTTTCGATCATGGTTTCTTTCGCTGACAAATTGTTTGGCACCAGAACCGATGAACTTGTAGCAGTGGACGGGAGATCCGCTGTGAATAGCACCGTTTGCGCCCAACCGGCGTAGCGGCCGAATCGTTCACGGTAGAATGCAACTGAACGGAATGAAAATGATTTTTTCATTTTGTTTACGAATAGTACACAACAATTTGATGAACAATCCAATATTACAAAAAGATTTGAAATCTTCATGAAAATGTTCTGTTTTGTTCCGGTCAAGGGCAATTGGATGAATACCCAAAGCCCAAAATCGAAAAGCCACGAACAAAAATTCAGAAACAAAAGTCGACAATGGCGTCACCAATTTGTTGGTACGTCTGTTTTGTGAGCGTCTTGCGTCGCATGTGCATGTACTGCTTGGCAGTGATCTGCAGTACGTGCGTGTCAATGGGCACAGCTGACGAGTGATCGAGCGACATCAGCAGCACACAGTCCGCCACCTGGCAAAGTGGCACGCCATTTGCAAAAACAAAAGTGGCACTGGCACGCCATTTACAAAAATAAAAAAAGTGGCACGCCAATTGCAAAAACAAAAAAAGTGGCACGCCAATTACAAAAACAACACAACTCCTTTTTCAACATCACAATGCCACCGGCACTGCCAGCAATGTTCGATTTCGTATATCGTTCATGTGTGATGAAAGCGCGAGCACCAACTTTCGACCCGACGCCACTCAACCGCGTCAACTGTTTCGCGGCTTCGTCGTACGTCGCGTGACCACAGCGCAACGTTTCCAGCCACGTTTCACCACCAAACTCGGACAACTGTGCGCAGGTCTGTGGAATAGAAAGTTTGTTTAAAGAACCGAAACAGAAAATTCTAGAAAATGTCAGGTTTGCGAGAACGCACAATACCCGGACCACCTGTGCAATATAAGCTGCTCGATAGCCGAAGCCGAGCTCTCGTAGTTTTGTAACGGTCGTCTCTGTGGCTGCGCACAACGAATCGATCCGTGGAAAGTCGTGCCAGATCCGTTGCACACCGTCGTCGTCGTTTGATTCAACCGACTCACCAAATGCAGCGCACAATTTCTCGATCATACCTAAACAAAACGTGATTAACGGCTGTGTGCCCAGCTTTGCTGGTTTGGAAATTGTGATCTTCCTTGTGCACATGCCCGACACTTACAATGTGTCGAATAAAATCAATCAATCAATCGTGATTGGAAATCGGAAGCGTTTGACAAATCATGCAAAACAGCACAAACGAGCCTGAGATTCGTTTTATGTTGTTGTTGGACGAGCAAATGAACGAAATGAGGCACTCGAACGGCTGCTGTGCAACGATGCAGATGCCAGCCAGGGCGCCCGCCGCTTGCGCAACCACTCGCGCAAAATGCGCATCTGCCTTTGACCACTCACTGTACAGCTCTGGCAAGTTTGCCTGAAACACAACATGGAACATGATACAACTGACTTCCATGAAACCTGCGAGATTCTGTTGTTAATCATCCAATGAATGACAGACGTTATCCAATTGAAAATAACGTCGTAAAACGTCGACATCGGTCGATGGTTTTTGTTCAGCACGTGAAAAGCGAGCAAGGACGTCTGCTTGAAGACCGGCGTCGTTTTGTGTCAGTCGCCAGACCCGGTGGTAAGCAACACCCTCAAAAGCACCCGCTGATAAACGTTTCCAACTGAAAAATCAACCAAATTGTAGAATGGTTGTCTGCATTTCGGCATTGGCAACATCATATGCAGAAGAGGGGTGGCCTCATCAGTGATGTGCCCCTCTTGAACCACTAGAATACAAAACTTGAACACAAACTTAATCACGAAAAAATGGGAGCAAGCAGCGCAAAATAAAGTGCAACAAACGCCGCCGTCTCACCGGAAACACTGCCCGTTGCACAGCAACGCATCAATGTTCACTTGCTGACGAGTCAGTGGAATGAAGAACGACGACATGCCGGTTTAAAAGCAAAACCAATCTGGTTGTCTTCAGCAAACGGAAATGAAGAACCATCACAGCGATGTGCACAAATAAATCTCAGAATAATAAATGTTCTGACCAGTGTGCAACAAGACACGCAAAGCAATAAATTACAAAGCAAGGTTTCACATTTTATTTTTCATCGAATTCATTCACTTCGGCATTTCCAACATTTGCGAGATCACAGATCAAATCCATCGCCTCGTTCTTCAGTTCATTCGGTGACTGCTCTGTCCTGATGCTCAGTCGACCATCGCCAAACGACTTCACCAGCTGCTTTTTCGTTTGCAATATCCGTCGCACCACTGATTGGTTGCTTTGAATGGCGTCCCGAGCGATCAGTTCACGGACGCAACCGCGTAGCAGCAAGTCGAACTGGTGTTTCGTTGAGCGAAGCGTCTGTGCACGCGCATCGGCGGCTTGCGTTGAGTCGGCCAGCACAATTGGAGGCAGCGGCTGGGCAGACGCGAGCAGTCGCAGGATACAGCGGCCGTCGGGGGTGCACGAATCGTTGTTGTTGTTGTTGTTTGTTGCCGTGATGCACGGATCGTCGTCGTGTTGCACGTGCGTGTGCGTGTGCCGTTGCCAGGCTTGCGACACGTCCGGCGTTTGCAAGCGACTCGCCATGCGCTCAATCACACGGTCTTGCACCCGTTCGGCTGCACTGAGACGCTCTCGATTTCGCGCAAGTGCTTCGTCCAATGACAGTGGAAGGTAGACCTTTGCACAGCAAAGAAATAAATTGCGCAACGAACAGCGAAACAACGCGTGAGACTGTTTCTGGGGCTCTGATTTTGGACTTCTCTGTGGTCATATGCTTGAATTGGACGCCAAACCGCTAGTTCGAACTTTTTTTAACTTTGAAAAATTCTTAAACGGAGATTTTTAGGGGTAGGTAATTTCCATGAAAATTCATGCTAATTTCAAGGATTAAAATGACTAAATTTGGCTCCGAAAATGCATAACTCGAAATCAGCATGTCGTTTCCAGGAACAAGAACAGAGTAACTCAGTTTCTGAGAAAGATATGGAGCGTGCAGCTTGTTTCATTCATTTTTTTCCAAAATGCCGGAGGAAAATTTGGTCGACAAAAAATAGGTGCATTTCGAACCGAATTTTTGGTAAAAAAATGAATGAAACAATCTGCACGCTGCATAACTTTTTCAGAAACTGAGTGTTACTCTTTTCTTGTTCATAGAAACGAAAACACTGCAGACTGAACCAAACCTGACAGAACAGGACGCCAAGCGTTCGACAGACGTTTGCGTACTCGGCACGCATGCTCGCATAGTAAAAGTTGTCGTCAAGCAGCACGCAGACGGACTGCTCGCACTGCAGCAGGCACCTGACACGGTCGCAAATCCTGCTGCGGTCTGTTTTCCAGACATAATCCGGTTGAGACCAGTGCGACCGTGACGATAACAGCGCGTCGTAGCAGACGTGCTCGACCTGAAGCACACGGCAACGCTGGGTTGCACTGCAACTGTCACCGCTCGTGGCCTGGTGGTAGCGTGTTAGACTGCAGTCTGTGCGCTTGGGGGATCGAGCCCCGCCGAGGGGTGTATGGGCACTTAATGACAGAAACTCGATGGGCGCCCTACTCAATGGCGTTCTGTACGCTTTTCTGGGTTAGCCGTGGCTAAAGACATCGCCTAAAATTCACAACAACAACAACAACAACAACTGCATTCGCATGCCACCATCATCAGAGCACACAGTCAAAGCGTTAGCGTTCGTTCATACCGGACGTATGGTCGTATGCAGACGAGGTATGAACGGTAGTATGTAATAACACGAGACAGTGACGTGACGTGCCGTATGCGCATACGCCAGGTATAAACGGACCTTTCGATGTCACAAAAGGGAAAACACGTTTGGTAACACGCGAGTCGGAAGACGCTGATTCGCTCATTCCAACAGCGCCTTTTTGTTTGTGACTGCGCTACAACCATGAGCTGTAAGTGCACTGTCTTTAGACCAACACGTTTGAAAAATAGCGCGAGACAGAAAACACACGAGCGACTGACATTCGCCCAGCGTTGTTGTTCTTGAGCGAGTTGGCGAAACCGTCGACAGAGGGTGCTTTTGCCAGCAGCCGGGAGGCCCATGAACAGAATGCAAACCTTGTCGCTCGTTGTCATGCGTGCTCGCGTGAAAACTGATTTATTTCTTGAAACAACTTACAGCTTACAACAACAAAAAATTAATAAATGAAGTAAACAGTGTCAGGTTTTGGCAATAACCGTTGTTTGATGGTATTCCCGCGATTCAGTTTTTAACTTTTTTTACACTTTTTTTCACTCTGGACACAAATGACCATCAACGAGATCAACAGGAATAAAACGCAAAAAAACCGGCAGGTGATCAGAACAACACCGAGCAAAACAAAACGAGTTTCAAAGCGACCGAATTCAACAGAACAGAATCACCCGTTTATGAGGACAACCAAATTGAACAACAGATTGATTGGGCAGTTTCATTATTTGCGATGACCAGCAGCAATTAATAGGCGTCCTGCATTGCGACATCCTGTTGGTGCTCGCGAAGACTTTGCGACAGATTCGACGGTTGATCGGTGTTGCGTTTGTGCAGATGCCTACGGACGCGTGCCTCGCCGGTGTGCAACAGATAACGAAACGCCTCGTGCTCACGTAGCTCCGACGGCAACTCCGTGCCGGGTAGTGTCGCATGGTCAGTGGACAACAGTGCGTCCGCCTCTGGCAGCAGCTGCTCGATCGACTCTATTCGATAGTCTGAAATGGCACATGCAGTCGAACTCTATATTATAGGGAATCAGCTGATTGGTTGGCGGTCACGTGCATGCATGCTTTCTGTGCAGAACCAAACTCTGCCCCCCCAGCAATTTCTGCACAGAAAGCATGCATCAAGCGATCACCAACCAATCAGCTGATTCCCTATAATTTACAGTTCGATTGTAGAGACCGTGTGTTTTCATAGCGAGCAGCACAAAAACGTCGATCCTGGGCAGTCAAGGACTGCTGGTGCAGGCAATCAGTCAGTTATCGGAGCACCAGTAAAAGCCAATTCATGCACACTGTACACAAATTTTTACGGCACGTCACGTCACGGCATGTCTTTATTCATGATGCAAAAAACAGCAATCCGGCAGGTCACGTTATCTTTAAAACACGTGCTCGTTTATAGACGCATTCGTACATGACGTGCCGTGACGTGACGTGCCGGATACAAACACGTCGTGCATGAGTTGGCCTTGAGCCTTCGTTCTGGGACTGGTCAAGAGCAGCGCTCACTGCATGGCTGCCGTTTGTCAACACCACCTTTCGGCAGTGGAACAATGAACAACATCATCCATCAGCCAACAACGCACGACAACTCGCACGAACCATCAGAATCGGCCAGTTGATTGACGCATCGATAAAAGAGCGTGCGAGCAGCAGCGGCCAGGCGTGCCCGTGCGTCACCCATGTTGACGATCGCCAGCCAATTATCGAACAACAACGTCCTCGTCCAGACGGTCGCTTTCAGGCGTGTGAACACGGCCAATCGCTGATCGGGCATGGTGTCAGCATTGTCCGTTGGCAACATTCGCGACAGCAGCCGCACGGCACGTGACACGACCGATTCGGTCAGGTGCTCGCTGCTGCTCGTGTACACCTGCAAACACAGTGCCTGAGATCTAAGACACAATCTAACACAATCTACAGTCGAACTATAAATTATAGGGAATCCGCTGATTGGTTGCTGGGTGGTGGGTCACGTGATGTATGCTTTCCGTGCAGGCATTGCTGTGGAGCGTCGTCTGTCGTTCTGCGCAGAAAGCATCACGTCACCACTAACCAATCAGCTGATTCCCTATAATTTAGAGTTCGACTGTAAGACACTGCTTCTCAACATTGCTTTGACTGCGACACCACACTTCACTGGCATATAATGGAATAAAAGTCGCCTTTTTGGTTTATGAAATCTTTATTGGAAAAGGAAATACAAATAAACAAGTGAGTGCAAACGACCAACATCAATCAGCCGATCCAGTGGCAATGGTGGCATTGAATCAACGTCGTCATATCCAGCCGCCTGCACAATTTGAAACAACAAATACCTACGCCGTCAACATGCGGTCAACAAAAAACAAAAAACCTAACAACACAAAGTCAAGGGCAACTAAACGCACGGCAACAATGTCAGTCGGCAACTGTTGCTGTTGTTTGATGAGCTCAAGCTCCACATCACACGAGCCAACGCGATCGGTGCAATCGGTCGAGTCTGCATCGCACAACGCTGACAGCTTCGCAAGACTGAGCAGTGTCTGCAAACAGCAAAACAACACAAATCACCCGAATTCACGTGAGTAACCGCGTTTACAAGTGCAAGCGAACCTTTTTGCGTGCGACCGAGTCAACCTCGCGCATGCCAAGTTCAGTCAACGTGTCCGAAGCCTGAATGAGCGCAGCAAGCTGTTCGACTGTACTGATAAGAAAGCGACACAAAGAGCACAGTATTAAGCAACCTCCGCAAAGTTCTGCCGCCGAATATCATGGATGAACTTCAGTTCTGGTCTGGACGCCAACAATTCTGTGGCAACCTGCTCATTCTCGGAGCATTCTGCGAACAGGCGACTGTATTTTTCTGTAAAACCAACAACAAGCAAGCATCAAAAAAAATTGCGGACCACCACCCCACCATCAAACTCATGTCATGTAGTGGAAAGTGCTGAAACTAAACGATTGTAAACAAAAACAACACTGACTGTTCTTCAAGAACCACGCCGCTGCGATCGCGGCAAAGTTGTCGCCAGCGAACTTTCGTCTCCACCCAGTCAGCAGTTTCTCTTGTTGTGCTGGCTCGTTCGCGAACGCGCTGTCGGCGATTTCGAGCAGCGCATCAAATAACTGAATGGGGGCAACAAACAGGGGTAACACAAGAATTGTTTTAGCCAAAATGCGAAAACAACATCACGGACGCAACGCAACCTTGAACTGTTCGGCGATGTGCATGGCGCGTTCGTGTTCGCCGGCACGCACGAGCGCCTGTATCACTCGCTCGGCCACCTGCGCAATTACGATGTGTCCGCAGCAAGTTTTATTCCCGCAAACATCGCACATCACAACAATGCCACCTCAATTCACCAACCGTCTCCCGTAGATCGGCGTATTCGGCCGGCACCGCGGGCGAGCTCTCTCCGCCGCTCAGTTCGCCGAGCACGAAGGTCGCCAAGAACGCGGCGTCTGCGATCAGATGCGAGCGCTGCTGGTGTGACACGACGCCGCCGTGCTCGGTGGCGCACGACCACGCACAGATCGAACTGAACAAAGAAAAACCGGGACTGATGTGTTCTGCAAACAAACTCCATTGATGAGATTGATTGCTACAATTGCCCTTGGAGATGGATTAAAGGTTTTTGCCTATACAGTGGTGGCCAAAAGTGTTGGAACGCTGCGCGCGCGCGTGTCCTGTCATGTATTGCGCGTGTGTTGCATCAGCCGTAGCAAACACTATTATAAAAATTTAAGTGCAACGTTGGCTTCATGGGACACTTTTCAACACAACGTTGCCAATAAATTATTATAATTATAATAGCGTTTGTACGGCTGATGCAACACGCACGCGCAGCGTGCGTTCAACACTTTTGGCCGCCACTGTAGTCGGACTGAAAAACTTCGGGCCTCAGCTGACTAGCTGGTGCGTGACCCTGATCAGGTTCAGAGTTTGAGAACATCCCAGACGTGCGTATGACAGCATGTGATTGTGGTGTACCTGATCCAGTAAAGCGCCGACGACATTTTGCTCAGTGAGCCATCGTGTTTGCAGTGCCCGGCTGGCACGAGCAGCAGCAGTGGCGGGCGCGAGTGTGAGCCGCAGCTGGCGACGTCGTTCTGTGACGGCGGCAAGGGCAGCCGAGAGCAGCTGGTTGTTGCGAGCGATCGACTGTAGACGGGTGGCCAGCAGCGCTGGCGTCATGCCTGTGCACGATCGTATACAATCTGAGCTGTGTACACCTTAAGGCCCACGCGCGCTAACATCACCGTGCGTGTCAATGTGCGTATGTTCTAAAACTGAAGCGCGCTGTTTTTTGCTTCGTGAATGTGTAGCGAAGTGACGCGCGTCAACCTCCATGAATGGCGCTTTACCCGTGCGACGGTGTGGGGGCACCAACGGTGTGGGCTGTGCACCCAGCTTGCTGGATTGCAACCGGTTTCCTTGTGCATTTGCCTGACGCTTATCAGCGCCAAATAGAACGAAACGAAACAAAACGAAACCAATGTGCGCAGGCCTCAAAACCCGGTGTGCAGGCGCAAGAGAACTTTTTGCGGTGGCATTTTGGCGACATCGGGTTTGAGCCTTGAGGACTGTGCACCATTTGCAAGACAGTCGGTGCAATGAAGCAAAGCTCGCAAAGTTTGTTCTTGCCGGCTGCACACCGGTTTGAGGGCTGCACACATTGGCAACCCAGACCGTCGCGCAGGTATGATACGCACACACAACAGCAAATCATTCGTGCGCTGCGTGGCATCATGCGCGCATTGCCACAATGGCCAATCAGCAGCTCTTGAGTGGAAACGCGCACCGTGCGTGTCGTCGTGTCGAGCGTTGTCGCCAGCCGCGATGTGCGCACGTTCGGCAAAGACCAATGCAGCAAGCACATGCTCCACTGCTGACACCTGCAACGCAAGGCAGGCGTTCAATCGTACTTCACAGCTTATAGCAATCAGAATCAGTCGCTCGAGCCCCGCCGAGCGGTGTATAGGCACTTAATGATAGACGAAAACTCGATTGGCGCCCTACTCAATGGCGTTCTGTACGCTTCTCTGAATTAGCGCTGGCTGAAAACATCGCCTAAAAATCACAACAACAACAGAATAACAATATTGAGAGGAAGATTCTGTGCAATACCACCTTTTTCGCAAAAAACGTCAATGAATGAGAGTGGCGGCGTGACGGAATGGGCGCGTTCAGATACGACCTGCTTCATTGCGTCACTCCAACACTCTGGGCGCTGAAAACACTCGAAAAAAGAAAACACTGTACCAGATAGATAGATAGTTTTTCAGACTAGTTACCAGACTAACTTTTCCAGATAGATAATAGCCGAGCCGAAAAAACCTTTAAGATAGAGGTAGATTTGAAACTTGGGGAGCCTCGCCCCGCCCCCGCCCCCCATCCTTTAGAACTATGAGCATGAGTCAAACTGTTGAAAACGTCCATAATTGCACCAATCTACTTTGTATCGTCAATCGCTTCCATGACACCGATGAGAAATGCGAGCTTTTCGGCGCACTCGCACAACAAATCAAACAGCACATTCACGGTTTTCGCCTCAGCACATAGCCAGAATGGATCTGCAAACACGCACAGTCTCCAAACACACAAGTGAACAAACACATAATTACCAATAATACCGTATTACC
>JASANC010003468.1:0-22535 GCA_030248135.1 Theristus sp. LFF4_11 | reverse complement strand
TTCAACCTTCCCAGATCCCCTCCCCAATTTCGACCTTCCAAAGCCCAAAACTTGTCTCTAAAAACAGCAAAAAGTGTGTTTTCGAGCACTTCTCGCAAAAATTTTTCCACTTTATCTTAGCATAGCATATTTGAGTATTGAATGGCTGCTTTAAAATATAATAATTTCAATTGAATAATTTGGTTATTTAGCAATATTTGACCCTCCTCCTTAAGAATTACCGTGATTATCATATGTACATATATGGCTGGAGGGGCCATGCTGCACCACTCCACTGATAAAACCTCGGCTAATTCCTGTGCAGATTTATATTCACCTAGAAAATCACTATAAACCATTCAACTTCAAAACGCATTGCAATTGCAAATCGGGCTCGACCTCTGTTTTTAAGCAAGCGTTTTTCGTTTCATGCTGGTCCTGCTGTCGACCCAGACGTTTGTTGTGTTGCCACAGCAATAGGGATGGAGCCTGTTCCGGTCCGGATTCCGGATTCCGGCGCCTAAAATTAGATCCGGATCCGGTCCGGATTCCGGCGCAATTTTGCCGGATCCGGCCGGAATGGCCGAGAACCGCGAATTAACAAGTTGATTCCTCCGTTTCAGAGCTGTTCAATGGTTTGACAAATTTGTTTCGGTGCTTTGTTGGTTTTGTACTTGTGCATTTCACATGTGATCAGTGAGCGTTGTTTTAGTTTAGTGTTCTGTTCAATGGTAAATGGTTCACTGCTTTTGTCTTGAGTGGTAAACTTATGTGCAGCATCGTCCACTTTAAAAAACGTGGCTGCCAGCTTTTGGCCGACGTTGTTGATGAACAATAAATCTGCCATTTTCGTTGGTCATATTCAGTTAGCTGTCAAACAGTTGCTTTTTTGTGAGCCCCAGAACACCAGCGATTTTAGCGACGTGTGTTACCGTGGGTGTGCGGGGGTGCCGTGATCCCTAAAACCCGATAAACCCCCCAACGACGAATCCACGAGACGACGAATCCATTTCAATGGTGTTGCCCGCCGTTTGCGCACTGAAGCAGCGCATCGAACAAGTCGATGCGAGTGGCATTGGTACGACGAAAAAACGCTGCTGACCAGCATCGACACACGCTTCCGTGCGCTTTTCCACAACGAATCCAACATCATGGCCACGTACGTTGATCCGCGATTCAAGAATACTGCAGTCGTCTTCGAAAATGAAGGCGCGATTCGTTGTGAACTACTTCACATTGCAAAGAAAATCTTGAAACGACCGGAGACGCCCACAAACTGCGACGATACATCCGAGATCGCGAACAACGACGATGACGAAAGTGAACGCGAGCCCGAACCAAAAAAGAAATCGACTGGCCTCTACGGAGGCATTGAGTTTCACGCTGCGCGACCGCGCTACCCGTCAGGTGAATCCAATCTTGAAGACGAACTGCGCGGCGAAATGAATATGTACGAGTCGGATGATTTTATCGACGAACCGGACAAAAGTTATCTAATGCTAGACTTTTGGCGGCTGAACTCGTCTAAATACCCCAAACTATCGACAATCGCGCGCAGATACCTGGCATCGCCACCAACAGGCGTGGCAAGCGAACGAATGTTCTCTGAAGCCAGGCAGGTGTTTGTGTACAGCCGATCTCGTCTGTCAACTCAAAACGCCGAAAAGGTCATGTTTCTGAATGGAGTGTTGCCAGCACTTGATTATCCCTATGCGATGTGAATTTTGTCAATTGTTGTTGTGACTTTTGGTTGGTTCAAGTGCTGTGTCTTGCTGACTTTGTTTCTGTGTCTGTGCTGTTATATGCTAAAAATGTGATGAAGAAGCGACGAAATGTGCGTAGATGTTTTTAGACATAAAAAGGCCATTCCGGTCCGGATTCCGGCAATTTTTGCCGGATCCGGCCCGGCCGGAATGGGCTTTTGCCGGATCCGGCCCGGATTCCGGCAAATTTGCCGGATCCATCCCTACACAGCAAAAAAAATCCAGCTCACTAGATCAAAACACATATTTATTGTATTAAAAAAACAAAAAACCTTGTTCTTGTCCGGATGTTTTGACATTGCCAGCTTCTTAAATGCCCGCCTAATCGTTCTGTCGTCGGCATCTTTTGAAATGCCCAACAGATCGTAATACTCGTCTTGGGCGGTCGCGGTCCTTGCCAACGAAAAAAGTAACAAATAAATAACGATAGATGTCCGTGATATGGATTTACAAAAGTCTGCCATCATCAATCAATCTTGTTAGTTCGCAAACAGCTGAGCTGAATGCTGCTGCTGCTGAGCTGATGTGAGGTATCGTATGTGATGGATGAGTGATGCTGATGACAAATAAATCACCAAATCACCCAGAATTTTTTTCTGAAAAAGTAAAACAAACGGTTTGTGTCGACGGTTTTTCCTGCGACGGCACCAGAGACCGTCGGGTGGGGGGGGGTGGGGGCGGCACCGTGCCACCCCCCCCCCTCGAAAATTTGGCCGACACCTCCCCCCCCCCACCCCATGAAATTTTGTCTGGCGGTGGCGGACACCCCCCCAAATTTCTCTACCCATAGTTGTTCCAGAGCCGAGGGGTTGGGGGGGGGCCGATATAGATAGCTGGAGCAAATTTTCCAGATAGATAGATAGCTGGAAAATTTTGGGGGGGGGGCGCGGGGGGGGCCATGTGACTTTGGGGGGGGCCGGTCAAAAATTTGAAATTTGATAGATAGGTAGCTAAAACGCTAAAAAGCTATAAAAACAGCAAAATAATGCTAAAAATACACTAAAAATAAAGTAAAAACGCGTTTTTTACCTAAAATTAGCGAAATTTTCAAGAATTACGAGCAAAAATGGTCAATTTTGGACAAAAATTGACTCATTTTATGTCTTCGAAGACAAAAATTTTCAGATAGATAGCTGACTGAGAAATTTTTTTAGATAGATAATAGCTGAGCCGAAAAAACCTGTCTGATAGAGATAGATTCGAAAATTTTTTGGGGGGGGCCGGCCCCCCCCCAGGCCCCCCCCCCCCCTAGAACAACTATGTCTCTACCCACACCCATAGTTGTTCCAGAGCCGAGGGGTTGGGGGGGGGGGGGCCGATATAGATAGCTGGAGCAAATTTTCTAGATAGATAGATAGCTGGAAAATTTTGGGCATGCGGTCGATCCGGTACCGGTCGATCCGGTACGGTCAATCCGGTACCGGTCAATCCGGTACCGGTCGATCCGGTACCTGGCAATTTTCTAGGGCGGTCGATCCGGTACCGGTCGATCCGGTACCGGTCGATCCGGTACCTGGCAATTTTCAACTGTTTTAGCATTCAATTCAATTTGTTTCTGATTTGTTTTCCATTTTTCTTCGTTTCTCTCATTTTATCTGATGTCTGAAACATTTTACCGCAGGTTTTTTCGCGGGAATATGAAAATAAAAACAACAGACATTTTTCTTCAACTCCAAAAGAGAACCGAATCAGTCTTCATTTTTATTTTGTTCTCCTTTTCTTGCTGAGCTGATAATTTTGCAAATTTTCACCGTCTTGGAGCTTTATTCTTCTGGAAAATAGTTCAGAAAATAAAAAAAACGTATGGTACACTTGTTTTGCTTTTTTCAGAATCAGATTACGATTACCAAAACCAACCAAGTGTCGCAAGTCGTCGTCGTCTCATATCGTATCATCAACAATCGTATCAACAATCGACAAAGAAAAATCGAAAACATAACGAGGCCGCGGGGGGGGGGCCATGTGACTTTGGGGGGGGGGCCGGTCAAAATTTTGAAATTTGATAGATAGATAGCTAAAACGCTAAAAAGCTATAAAAACAGCAAAATAATGCTAAAAATACACTAAAAATCAAGTATAAACGCGTATTTTACCTAAAATTAGCGAAATTTTCAAGAATTACGAGCAAAAATGGTCAATTTTGGTCAAAAATTGACTCATTTTATGTCTTCGAAGACAAAAATTTTCAGATAGATAGCTGGCTGAGAAAATTTTTTAGATAGATAATAGCTGAGCCGAAAAAACCTGTTTGATAGAGATAGATTCGAAAATTTTTTGGGGGGGGCCGGCCCCCGCCAGGCCCCCCCCTAGAACAACCATGCCCACACCCCAAAATTTTCTCGGACCACCCAAAAATCATAAACTTTTGCTCAAAAATCATGATTTTTTGTCTCTAAAGTCTATAAGATAAGCTGAATATATGATAACTTGATATTCTGCATTGTAATTTCAAAGATTTTGCAGCAAAATTTTACGTTTTTCCTTCAAAATTTGGCCTTTAACAAAACCACGGAGGCAACCAACACGGACCACGGAGGCTGCGCGCGCCGTGCAGCTAAGCTAAAGTGACCCATATTTTATATGCACACAACACGCTGCGCGAGCGCGCGCACCTTTAACAAAACCACGGAACACGGAGGCACGCGGATTTGGGGACAGGACAAATCTGTCCCCGACCCCGACCCCCGTCCAACCAAAATCATATGATTGCAACAAACAGTCTTATGTTTGAAGTTCGGGCACACGGGTTACGGTAGCTGTAGTTCGGTCTTGACACGAACTTGCTGAAAACTACTTTGTTTCTTGTGAATAACAGTTGTTTCTTGCAATCATGTGAACGGTGTTCATCAATTAAGTATTTTCCTGCCAATAAAAGGCAGTTTAAAAAAATCGCGTCGAGACCCACACAGCAGAGTTACCGTATTCTTTGAACACAAGTTTTGACATTCTGTGAAAACGCTGCGTGTTTCTAATTGGTTTCAACTGTTATTCGCAAGAAACAAAGTAGTTTTCAGCATCATCGTGTCAAGACCCAAAACTACCGCTACCGTAACCCGTGTGCCCGAACTTCAAACAGAAGACTGTTTGTTGCAATCATATGAATGGTGTCCACCTATATACGTGGCAGACCGGCGCACAAGACACATGTCGTGAAGCACAAACAGCGAACACATAGCGTCGTCCAGATCACGATTTCCTTGGCCGATTTTGGCAATCCATGGCTCAATCAAATCAGCAGAGCAACCGGAACACAAAAACTTGTTCAAAACGCAATTGTTCTGACATCTTATTTCCTGAAAAGGTTTGGCTTAGGTTAGGATTAGGTTAGGATCAAGTTAGGCTTAGGATTAGGCTTTGGGACTGAGATTTGAATCAGGTCCGTTTTTGCAATGTCCGACAACGAGCGTGTTTTATCTGAAGCGGATTTCAGAAAAGAAGGGCAGCCGTCGTCTCGAAGAAGTACTATGGAACCACAGTGCAATATTCGAACTCAGCGCGTCAACGCGGTACGCATTTATTTCGAATGCACTTATTTTTGTCGACCGTACCACCGGCCGATTTTCCACTGGCATTTTGAATTTTTTTTAATTAAAAAAGCTTTAAAAAGATTTAAGATTCAAGATTTAATTGTTTTTTTATTTAAAAAAATCGGGATTTTCACTTTTTTCAAACCCTCCTAGTTTCGCCTCGCCGAAACATTAAAACATTTTTTTTTCAATATGCATCCAATCAGAGATGGCCGCGATGCAGCGCACGTATCATTGCTGATCTTGCAACGAACTGCATTCTTGCCCTAATTACGGTACACCTGTTTTGTTAACGCCGTTTCACTCTCATCGTCAATAGCGCAGCGGTAGTGGGCTCGCTTTGCAGGCAAGGGGGCCTGCAAGGAGTATTGGCTCGGCACCACCCGAATATTGACACAAAATTTGTGCTAGATTTTTAACCGAATTTTTTCACAATATTAGCTTTCTTATTAAACGTGTCCCAATATGTGTTTGCACGCAGAGATAGAGAAAATGTTACATGGCTGAGCGGCAAATTGAAATCAAAAAACTTAACGCATTCTGACGGCAGATTTGTGCAAGAACTTGAGAAACAACTAATCAGAATTTTTCTCACTAAATAAATTCATTTTATTTCATATTTGAACAACGTTCGGGTGCGAAACAGCTTTTCAGCTGTGCGGGTTTTCCGCACATCATTCACCATTACTCCGCCTCCTTCGCAGGAAAAAATAATAGAATATCTGAATTTTCAGTCGTCGAAACAAATCCAAATTTTCAGTCGCGGAATCCACTGTTATTGAGTTCTTTTGCCTGTTGGTGGCCAGAACACCGCTGATTATTGTTCGCAAAAAAACGACATGAGAACAGGTTTTATTCAGCTTTTCTTGCTCAGTTCATTTGTGTGTTTGTCATAATCCAGAGAAATATTCTGAAGCTGGAAAATCATTTTCGAGCAGTAGCGAAAGTGCGGGGGGTGGGGTGGGGGAGGATCCACCCCCCCCTCAGCCGAAAATCCTGCGCGTGCACGGGCAGATACCCGTGTACTCCCTCCCCCCCTTTACCTCGACACGGGTACTAGACTCCCCCACCCCCCTCCGCGAGAAAACACGGGATCGCACCCCCCCCCCTCACGGTGGGTTTGCGGACAAAAAAACGCACGTGCCAAAAGACCGCACATTTAAGATTTTTTTGTGACCAAAAAACCGCAGATGCTATCAAACCAAAATACCGCATGTGCCAAAAGATCCCCGCACCAAAATCATTCACTGCAAACGTGATTATGATATGTTATTTTATGTTTATTTGTCTTGATATCCTTTTTTATTCTACAAATATCATTGACCGAGCCGTCGATCCTTGAAATCGGTTGAGCACAGCGCCGGCAGAGTCACGTGGCAGACCGGCGCACAAGACACATGTCGTGAAGCACAAAAAAAGCGAACACATAGCGTCGTCCAGATCACGATTTCCTTGGCCGATTTTGGCAATCCAAGGCTCAATCAAATCAGCAGAGCACCCGAAACACAAAAACTTGTTCAAAACGCAATTGTTCTGACATCTTACTTCCTGAAAAGGCTTAAAAGGTCCGTTTTAGCAATGTCCGACAACGAGCGTGTTTTATCTGAAGCAGATTTTAGAAAAGAAGGGCAGCCGTCGTCTCGAAGAAGTACCATGGAACACAGTGCAATAATCGAACTCAGCGCGTCAACGCGGTTCGCATTTATTTCGAATGCACTTTTTTTGTCGACCTTACCACCGGCCGATTTTCCTCTGGCATTTTGGATTTTTTTAATTAAAAAAGGCAAAAAAGGTTTGAGATTCACGATTTCATTGTTTTTTTTATTTAAAAAAATCGGATTTTCACTTTTTTCAAACCCTCCTAATTTCGCCTCGCCGAAACATTGAAACAATTTTTTTCTTCAATGTGCATCCAATCAGAGATGGCCGCGATGCAGCGCACGTATCATTGCTGATCTTGCAACGAACTGCATTCTTGCCCTAATTACGGTACACCTGTTTTGTTAACGCCGTTTCACTCTCATCGTCAATAGCGCAGCGGTAGTGGGCTCGCTTTGCAGGCAAGGGGGCCTGCAAGGAGTATTGGCTCGGCACCACCCGAATATTGACACAAAATTTGTGCTAGATTTTTAACCGAATTTTTTCACAACATTTTCTTTCTTATTAAACGTGTCCCAATATGCGTTTGCACGCAGAGATAGAGAAAATGTTTCATGGCTGAGCGGCAAATTGAAATCAAAAACGTTAACATATTCTGACGGCAGATTTGTGCAAGAACTTGAGAAACAACTAATCAGATTTTTTCTCACTAAATAAATTCTTTTTTTTCATATGTGAACAACGCTCGGGTGCGAAACAGCTTATCAGCTGTGCGGTTTTTCCGCACATCATTCACCATTACTCCGCCTCCTTCGCAGGAAAAGCTAATAGGATATCTGAATATTCAGTCGTCAAAACAAATCCAAATTTTCAGTTGCGGAATCCACTGTTATTGAGTTCTGTTTATCAGTTTCCTGTTGAAGGCCAGAACACCGCTGATTATTGTTTGCAAAAAAACGACATGAGAACAGGTTTTATTCAGCTTTTTTTGCTCTGTTCATTTGTGTGTTTGTCAAAATCCAGAGAAATATTCTGAAGCTGGAAAACCATTCCCGAGCAGTAGCGAAAGTGCGGGGGGTGGGGGAGGGTCCAGCCCCCCTCAGCTGAAAATCCTGCCCGTGCACGGGCAGATATCCGTGTACCCCCTCCCTCTTTACCTCGACACGGGTACTAGACTCCCCCCTCCGCGAGAAAACACGGGATCGCACCCCCCTCACGGTGGGCTTGCGGACAAAAGACCGCACGTCCCAAAAGACCGCACATTTCAGATTTTTTGTGACCAAAAAACCGCAGATGCTATCAAACCAAAATACCGCACGTACCAAAAGATCACCGCACCAAAATCATTCACTGCGTACGTGATTATGATATGTTATTTTATGTTTATTTTGTCTTGCTATCCTTTTTTATTCTACAAAAATCATTGACCGAGCCGTCGATCCTTGAAATCGGTTGAGCACAGCGCCGGCAGAGTCGCGTGGCAGACCGGCGCACAAGACACATGTCGTGCAGCACAAACAGCGAACACATAGCGTCGTCCAGATCACGATTTCCTTGGCCGATTTTGGCAATCCATGGCTCAATCAAATCAGCAGAGCACCCGAAACACAAAAACTTGTTCAAAACGCAATTGTTCTGACATCTTACTTCCTGAAAAGGCTTAAAAGGTCCGTTTTAGCAATGTCCGACAACGAGCGTGTTTTATCTGAAGCAGATTTTAGAAAAGAAGGGCAGCCGTCGTCTCGAAGAAGTACCATGGAACACAGTGCAATAATCGAACTCAGCGCGTCAACGCGGTTCGCATTTATTTCGAATGCACTTTTTTTGTCGACCTTACCACCGGCCGATTTTCCTCTGGCATTTTGGATTTTTTTAATTAAAAAAGGCAAAAAAGGTTTGAGATTCACGATTTCATTGTTTTTTTTATTTAAAAAAATCGGGATTTTCACTTTTTTCAAACCCTCCTAATTTCGCCTCGCCGAAACATTGAAACAATTTTTTTCTTCAATGTGCATCCAATCAGAGATGGCCGCGATGCAGCGCACGTATCATTGCTGATCTTGCAACGAACTGCATTCTTGCCCTAATTACGGTACACCTGTTTTGTTAACGCCGTTTCACTCTCATCGTCAATAGCGCAGCGGTAGTGGGCTCACTTTGCAGGCAAGGGGGCCTGCAAGGAGTATTGGCTCGGCACCACCCGAATATTGACACAAAATTTGTGCTAGATTTTTTACCGAATTTTTTCACAACATTTTCTTTCTTATTAAACGTGTCCCAATATGCGTTTGCACGCAGAGATAGAGAAAATGTTTCATGGCTGAGCGGCAAATTGAAATCAAAAACGTTAACATATTCTGACGGCAGATTTGTGCAAGAACTTGAGAAACAACTAATCAGATTTTTTCTCACTAAATATATTCTTTTTTTTCATATGTGAACAACGCTCGGGTGCGAAACAGCTTATCAGCTGTGCGGTTTTTCCGCACATCATTCACCATTGCTCCGCCTCCTTCGCAGCAAAAGCTAATAGGATATCTGAATATTCAGTCGTCAAAACAAATCCAAATTTTCAGTTGCGGAATCCACTGTTATTGAGTTCTGTTTATCAGTTTCCTGTTGAAGGCCAGAACACCGCTGATTATTGTTTGCAAAAAAACGACATGAGAACAGGTTTTATTCAGCTTTTTTTGCTCTGTTCATTTGTGTGTTTGTCAAAATCCAGAGAAATATTCTGAAGCTGGAAAACCATTCCCGAGCAGTAGCGAAAGTGCGGGGGGTGGGGGAGGGTCCAGCCCCCCTCAGCTGAAAATCCTGCCCGTGCACGGGCAGATATCCGTGTACCCCCTCCCTCTTTACCTCGACACGGGTACTAGACTCCCCCCTCCGCGAGAAAACACGGGATCGCACCCCCCTCACGGTGGGCTTGCGGACAAAAGACCGCACGTCCCAAAAGACCGCACATTTCAGATTTTTTGTGACCAAAAAACCGCAGATGCTATCAAACCAAAATACCGCACGTACCAAAAGATCACCGCACCAAAATCATTCACTGCGTACGTGATTATGATATGTTATTTTATGTTTATTTTGTCTTGCTATCCTTTTTTATTCTACAAAAATCATTGACCGAGCCGTCGATCCTTGAAATCGGTTGAGCACAGCGCCGGCAGAGTCGCGTGGCAGACCGGCGCACAAGACACATGTCGTGCAGCACAAACAGCGAACACATATCGTCGTCCAGATCACGATTTCCTTGGCCGATTTTGGCAATCCATGGCTCAATCAAATCAGCAGAGCACCCGAAACACAAAAACTTGTTCAAAACGCAATTGTTCTGACATCTTACTTCCTGAAAAGGCTTAAAAGGTCCGTTTTAGCAATGTCCGACAACGAGCGTGTTTTATCTGAAGCAGATTTTAGAAAAGAAGGGCAGCCGTCGTCTCGAAGAAGTACCATGGAACACAGTGCAATAATCGAACTCAGCGCGTCAACGCGGTTCGCATTTATTTCGAATGCACTTTTTTTGTCGACCTTACCACCGGCCGATTTTCCTCTGGCATTTTGGATTTTTTTAATTAAAAAAAGGCTAAAAAGGTTTGAGATTCACGATTTCATTGTTTTTTTATTTAAAAAAATCGGGATTTTCACTTTTTTCAAACCCTCCTAGTTTCGCCTCGACGAAACATTGAAACAATTTTTTTCTTCAATGTGCATCCAATCAGAGATGGCCGCGATGCAGCGCACGTATCATTGCTGATCTTGCAACGAACTGCATTCTTGCCCTAATTACGGTACACCTGTTTTGTTAACGCCGTTTCACTCTCATCGTCAATAGCGCAGCGGTAGTGGGCTCGCTTTGCAGGCAAGGGGGCCTGCAAGGAGTATTGGCTCGGCACCACCCGAATATTGACACAAAATTTGTGCTAGATTTTTAACCGAATTTTTTCACAACATTTTCTTTCTTATTAAACGTGTCCCAATATGCGTTTGCACGCAGAGATAGAGAAAATGTTTCATGGCTGAGCGGCAAATTGAAATCAAAAACCTTAACGTATTCTGACGGCAGATTTGTGCAAGAACTTGAAAAACACCTAATCAGATTTTTTCTCACTAAATAAATTCTTTTTTTTCATATGTGAACAACGCTCGGGTGCGAAACAGCTTATCAGCTGTGCGGTTTTTCCGCACATCATTCACCATTACTCCGCCTCCTTCGCAGGAAAAGCTAATAGAATATCTGAATATTCAGTCGTCGAAACAAATCCAAATTTTCAGTTGCGGAATCCACTGTTATTGAGTTCTGTTCATCTGTTTCCTGTTGGAGGCCAGAACACCGCTGATTATTGTTCGCAAAAAACCGACGAACAGGTTTTATTCAGCTTTTCTTGCTCAGTTCATTTGTGTGTTTGTCAAAATCCAGAGAAATATTCTGAAGCTGGAAAACCATTCCGAGCAGCAGCGAATGGGGGGGGGTGGTGGGGGCGGGGTCCAGCCCCCCCCCCCTCAGCTAAAAATCCTGCCCGTGCACGGGCAGATACTCGTGTACCCCCTCCCCCCCCTTTACCTCGACACGGGTACTAGACTCCCCCCACCCCCCTCCGCGAGAAAACACGGGATCGCACCCCCACTCACGGTGGGCTTGCGGACAAAAAAAACGCACGTGCCAAAAGACCGCACATTTAAGATTTTTTTGTGACCAAAAGACCGCAGATGCTATCAAACCAAAATACCGCACGTGCCAAAAGATCACCGCACCAAAATCATTCACTGCGTACGTGATTATGATATGTTATTTTATGTTTACATATTTTGTCTTGCTATCCTTTTTTTATTTTACAAAAATCATTGACCGAGCCGTCGATCCTTGAAATCGGTTGAGCACAGCGCCGGCAGAGTCACGTGGCAGACCGGCGCACAAGACACATGTCGTGAAGCACAAACAGCGAACACATAGCGTCGTCCAGATCACGATTTCCTTGGCCGAGTTTGGCAATCCATGGCTCAATCAAATCAGCAGAGCACCCGAAACACAAAAACTTGTTCAAAACGCAATTGTTCTGACATCTTACTTTTTGAAAAGGCTTAAAAAGGTCCGTTTTAGCAATGTCCGACAACGAGCGTGTTTTATCTGAAGCGGATTTTAGAAAAGAAAAGCAGCCGTCGTCTCGAAGAAGTACCATGGAACACAGTGCAATATTCGAACTCAGCGCGTCAACGCGGTTCGCATTTATTTCGAATGCACTTTTTTGTCGACCTTACCACCGGCCGATTTTCCTCTGGCATTTTGGATTTTTTTAATTAAAAAAAGGCTAAAAAGGTTTAATATTCAAGATTTCATTGTTTTTTTATTTAAAAAATCGGGATTTTCACTTTTTTCAAACCCTCCTAGTTTCGCCTCGACGAAACATTGAAACAATTTTTTTCTTCAATGTGCATCCAATCAGAGATGGCCGCGATGCAGCGCACGTATCATTGCTGATCTTGCAACGAACTGCATTCTTGCCCTAATTACGGTACACCTGTTTTGTTAACGCCGTTTCACTCTCATCGTCAATAGCGCAGCGGTAGTGGGCTCGCTTTGCAGGCAAGGGGGCCTGCAAGGAGTATTGGCTCGGCACCACCCGAATATTGACACAAAATTTGTGCTAGATTTTTAACCGAATTTTTTCACAACTTTCTTATTAAACGTGTCCCAATATGCGTTTGCACGCAGAGATAGAGAAAATGTTTCATGGCTGAGCGGCAAATTGAAATCAAAAAATTTAACGTATTCTAACGGCAGATTTGTGCAAGAACTTGAGAAACAACTAATCAGATTTTTTCTCACTAAATAAATTCTTTTTTTCATATGTGAACAATGCTCGGGTGCGAAACAGCTTATCAGCTGTGCGGTTTTTCCGCACATCATTCACCATTACTCCGCCTCCTTTGCAGGAAAAGCTAATGGAATATCTGAATATTCAGTCGTCGAAACAAATCCAAATTTTCAGGTGCGGAATCCACTGTTATTGAGTTCTGTTCATCTCTTGCCTGTTGGAGGCCAGAACACCGCTGATTATTGTTCGCAAAAAAACGACATGAGAACAGGTTTTATTCGGCTTTATTTGCTCAGTTCATTTGTGTGTTTGTCAAAATCCAGAGAAATATTCTGAAGCTGGAAAACCATTCCGAGCAGTAGCGAAAGTGCGGGGGGGGGGAGTGGGGGAGGGTCCAGCCCCCCCTCAGCTGAAAATCCTTCCCGTGCACGGGCAGATACTCTTGTACCCCCATCCCCCCCAGTACCCTCGACACGGGTACTTGACTCCCCCACCCCCCTCCGCGAGAAAACACGGGATCGCACCCCCTCACGATGGGCTTGCGGACAAAAAACGCACGTGCCAAAAGACCGCACATTTAAGATTTTTTGTGACCAAAAAACCGCAGATGCTATCAAACCAAAATACCGCACGTGCCAAAAGATCACCGCACCAAAATCATTCACTGCGTACGTGATTATGATATGTTTATTTTGTCTTGCTATATCCTTTTTTATTCTACAAAAATCGTTGACCGAGCCGTCGATCCTTGAAATCGGTTGAGCATAGCGCCGGCAGAGTCGCGTGGCAGACCGGCGCACAAGACACATGTCGTGAAGCACAAACAGCGAACACATAGCGTCGTCCAGATCACGATTTCCTTGGTCGATTTTGGTAATCCATGGCTCAATCAAATCAGCAGAGCACCCGGAACACAAAAACTTGTTCAAAACGCAATTGTTCTAACATCTTACTTCCTGAAAAAGCTTAAAAAGGTCCGTTTTAGCAATGTCCGACAACGAGCGTGTTTTATCTGAAGCGGATTTTAGAAAAGAAGGGCAGCCGTCGTCTCGAAGAAGTACCATGGAACACAGTGCAATATTCGAACTCAGCGCGTCAACGCGGTTCGCATTTATTTCAAATGCACTTTTTTTGTCGACCATACCACCGGCCGATTTTCCTCTGGCATTTTGGATTTTTTTAATTAAAAAAGGGCTAAAAAAGGTTTAATATTCAAGATTTCATTGTTTTTTTATTTAAAAAAAGAAAAATCGGGAATTTCACTTTTTTCAAGCCCTCCTAGTTTCGCCTCGCCGAAACATTGAAACAATTTTTTTCTTCAATGTGCATCCAATCAGAGATGGCCGCGATGCAGCGCACGTATCATTGCTGACCTTGCAACGAACTGCATTCTTGCCCTAATTACGGTACACCTGTTTTGTTAACGCCGTTTCACTCTCATCGTCAATAGCGCAGCGGTAGTGGGCTCGCTTTGCAGGCAAGGGGGCCTGCAAGGAGTATTGGCTCGGCACCACCCGAATATTGTCACAAAATTTGTGCTAGATTTTTAACCGAACTTTTTCACAACATTTTCTTTCTTATTAAACGTGTCCCAATATGCGTTTGCACGCAGAGATAGAGAAAATGTTTCATGGCTGAGCGGCAAATTGAAATCAAAAACCTTAACGTATTCTGACGGCAGATTTGTGCAAGAACTTGAGAAACAACTAATCAGATTTTTTCTCACTAAATAAATTCTTTTTTTTCATATGTGAACAACGCTCGGGTGCGAAACAGCTTATCAGCTGTGCGGTTTTTCTGCACATCATTCACCATTACTCCGCCTCCTTCGCAGGAAAAGCTAATAGAATATCTGAATATTCAGTCGTCGAAACAAACCAAATTTTCAGTTGCGGAATATACTGTTATTGAGTTCTGTTCAAATGTTTCCTGTTGGAGGCCAGAACACCGCTGATTATTGTTCGCAAAAAAACGACATGAGAACAGGTTTTATTCAGCTTTTCTTGCTCAGTTCATTTGTGTGTTTGTCAAAATCCAGAGAAATATTCTGAAGCTGGAAAACCATTCCGAGCAGTAGCGAAAGTGCGGGGGGTGGGGGAGGGTCCAGCCCCCCTCAGCTAAAAATCCTGCCCGTGCACGGGCAGATACTCGTGTACCCCCTCCCCCCTTTACCTCGACACGGGCACTAGACTCCCCCCACCCCCCTCCGCGAGAAAACACGGGATCGCACCCCCCCCCCCTCACGGTGGGTTTGCGGACAAAAAAACGCACGTGCCAAAAGACCGCACATTTAAGATTTTTTTTGTGACCAAAAAACCGCAGATGCTATCAAACCAAAATACCGCATGTGCCAAAAGATCCCCGCACCAAAATCATTCACTGCAAACGTGATTATGATATGTTATTTTATGTTTATTTGTCTCGATATCCTTTTTTATTCTACAAATATCATTGACCGAGCCGTCGATCCTTGAAATCGGTTGAGCACAGCGCCGGCAGAGTCGCGTGGCAGGCCGGCGCACAAGACACATGTCTTGAAGCACAAACAGCGAACACATAGCGTCGTCCAGATCACGATTTCCTTGGCCGATTTTGGCAATCCAAGGCTCAATCAAATCAGCAGAGCACCCGAAACACAAAAACTTGTTCAAAACGCAATTGTTCTGACATCTTACTTCCTGAAAAGGCTTAAAAGGTCCGTTTTAGCAATGTCCGACAACGAGCGTGTTTTATCTGAAGCAGATTTTAGAAAAGAAGGGCAGCCGTCGTCTCGAAGAAGTACCATGGAACACAGTGCAATAATCGAACTCAGCGCGTCAACGCGGTTCGCATTTATTTCGAATGCACTTTTTTTGTCGACCTTACCACCGGCCGATTTTCCTCTGGCATTTTGGATTTTTTATATTAAAAAAAGGCAAAAAAGGTTTGAGATTCACGATTTCATTGTTTTTTTTATTTAAAAAAATCGGGATTTTCACTTTTTTCAAACCCTCCTAATTTCGCCTCGCCGAAACATTGAAACAATTTTTTTCTTCAATGTGCATCCAATCAGAGATGGCCGCGATGCAGCGCACGTATCATTGCTGATCTTGCAACGAACTGCATTCTTGCCCTAATTACGGTACACCTGTTTTGTTAACGCCGTTTCACTCTCATCGTCAATAGCGCAGCGGTAGTGGGCTCGCTTTGCAGGCAAGGGGGCCTGCAAGGAGTATTGGCTCGGCACCACCCGAATATTGACACAAAATTTGTGCTAGATTTTTAACCGAATTTTTTCACAACATTTTCTTTCTTATTAAACGTGTCCCAATATGCGTTTGCACGCAGAGATAGAGAAAATGTTTCATGGCTGAGCGGCAAATTGAAATCAAAAACGTTAACATATTCTGACGGCAGATTTGTGCAAGAACTTGAGAAACAACTAATCAGATTTTTTCTCACTAAATAAATTCTTTTTTTTCATATGTGAACAACGCTCGGGTGCGAAACAGCTTATCAGCTGTGCGGTTTTTCCGCACATCATTCACCATTACTCCGCCTCCTTCGCAGGAAAAGCTTTTTGGATATCTGAATATTCAGTCGTCAAAACAAATCCAAATTTTCAGTTGCGGAATCCACTGTTATTGAGTTCTGTTTATCAGTTTCCTGTTGGAGGCCAGAACACCGCTGATTGTTGTTTGCAAAAAAACGACATGAGAACAGGTTTGATTCAGCTTTTTTTGCTCTGTTCATTTGTGTGTTTGTCAAAATCCAGAGAAATATTCTGAAGCTGGAAAACCATTCCCGAGCAGTAGCGAAAGTGCGGGGGGTGGGGGAGGGTCCAGCCCCCCTCAGCTGAAAATCCTGCCCGTGCACGGGCAGATATCCGTGTACCCCCTCCCTCTTTACCTCGACACGGGTACTAGACTCCCCCCTCCGCGAGAAAACACGGGATCGCACCCCCCTCACGGTGGGCTTGCGGACAAAAGACCGCACGTCCCAAAAGACCGCACATTTCAGATTTTTTGTGACCAAAAAACCGCAGATGCTATCAAACCAAAATACCGCACGTACCAAAAGATCACCGCACCAAAATCATTCACTGCGTACGTGATTATGATATGTTATTTTATGTTTATTTTGTCTTGCTATCCTTTTTTATTCTACAAAAATCATTGACCGAGCCGTCGATCCTTGAAATCGGTTGAGCACAGCGCCGGCAGAGTCGCGTGGCAGACCGGCGCACAAGACACATGTCGTGCGTACAAAAATTTTTAAATATGAATACCAATCATGTCGTGCAGCACAAACAGCGAACACATAGCGTCGTCCAGATCACGATTTCCTTGGCCGATTTTGGCAATCCATGGCTCAATCAAATCAGCAGAGCACCCGAAACACAAAAACTTGTTCAAAACGCAATTGTTCTGACATCTTACTTCCTGAAAAGGCTTAAAAAGGGCGATTTTAGCAATGTCCGACAACGAGCGTGTTTTATCTGAAGCGGATTTTAGAAAAGAAAAGCAGCCGTCGTCTCGAAGAAGTACCATGGAACACAGTGCAATATTCGAACTCAGCGCGTCAACGCGGTTCGCATTTATTTCGAATGCACTTTTTTTTGTCGACCTTACCACCGGCCGATTTTCCTCTGGCATTTTGGATTTTTTTAATTAAAAAAAGGCTAAAAAGGTTTGAGATTCACGATTCATTGTTTTTTTATTTAAAAAAATCGGGATTTTCACTTTTTTCAAACCCTCCTAGTTTCGCCTCGACGAAACATTGAAACAATTTTTTTCTTCAATGTGCATCCAATCAGAGATGGCCGCGATGCAGCGCACGTATCATTGCTGATCTTGCAACGAACTGCATTCTTGCCCTAATTACGGTACACCTGTTTTGTTAACGCCGTTTCACTCTCATCGTCAATAGCGCAGCGGTAGTGGGCTCGCTTTGCAGGCAAGGGGGCCTGCAAGGAGTATTGGCTCGGCACCACCCGAATATTGACACAAAATTTGTGCTAGATTTTTAACCGAATTTTTTCACAACTTTCTTATTAAACGTGTCCCAATATGCGTTTGCACGCAGAGATAGAGAAAATGTTTCATGGCTGAGCGGCAAATTGAAATCAAAAAATTTAACGTATTCTAACGGCAGATTTGTGCAAGAACTTGAGAAACAACTAATCAGATTTTTTCTCACTAAATAAATTCTTTTTTTCATATGTGAACAATGCTCGGGTGCGAAACAGCTTATCAGCTGTGCGGTTTTTCCGCACATCATTCACCATTACTCCGCCTCCTTTGCAGGAAAAGCTAATGGAATATCTGAATATTCAGTCGTCGAAACAAATCCAAATTTTCAGGTGCGGAATCCACTGTTATTGAGTTCTGTTCATCTCTTGCCTGTTGGAGGCCAGAACACCGCTGATTATTGTTCGCAAAAAAACGACATGAGAACAGGTTTTATTCGGCTTTATTTGCTCAGTTCATTTGTGTGTTTGTCAAAATCCAGAGAAATATTCTGAAGCTGGAAAACCATTCCGAGCAGTAGCGAAAGTGCGGGGGGGGAGTGGGGGAGGGTCCAGCCAGCCCCCCCTCAGCTGAAAATCCTGCCCGTGCACGGGCAGATACTCTTGTACCCCCATCCCCCCCAGTACCCTCGACACGGGTACTTGACTCCCCCACCCCCCTCCGCGAGAAAACACGGGATCGCACCCCCTCACGATGGGCTTGCGGACAAAAAAACGCACGTGCCAAAAGACCGCACATTTAAGATTTTTTGTGACCAAAAAACCGCAGATGCTATCAAACCAAAATACCGCACGTGCCAAAAGATCACCGCACCAAAATCATTCACTGCGTACGTGATTATGATATGTTTATTTTGTCTTGCTATATCCTTTTTTATTCTACAAAAATCGTTGACCGAGCCGTCGATCCTTGAAATCGGTTGAGCACAGCGCCGGCAGAGTCGCGTGGCAGACCGGCGCACAAGACACATGTCGTGAAGCACAAACAGCGAACACATAGCGTCGTCCAGATCACGATTTCCTTGGTCGATTTTGGTAATCCATGGCTCAATCAAATCAGCAGAGCACCCGGAACACAAAAACTTGTTCAAAACGCAATTGTTCTAACATCTTACTTCCTGAAAAAGCTTAAAAAGGTCCGTTTTAGCAATGTCCGACAACGAGCGCGTTTTATGTGAAGCGGATTTTAGAAAAGAAGGGCAACCGTCGTCTCGAAGAAGTACTATGGAACACAGTGCAATATTCGAACTCAGCGCGTCAACGCGGTTCGCATTTATTTCGAATGCACTTTTTTTGTCGACCATACCACCGGCCGATTTTCCTCTGGCATTTTGGATTTTTTTAAATTAAAAAAGGCTAAAAAAGGTTTAAGATTCAAGATTTCATTGTTTTTTTATTTAAAAAAGAAAAAAAAAATCGGGAATTTCACTTTTTTCAAGCCCTCCTAGTTTCGCCTCGCCGAAACATTGAAACAATTTTTTTCTTCAATGTGCATCCAATCAGAGATGGCCGCGATGCAGCGCACGTATCATTGCTGACCTTGCAACGAACTGCATTCTTGCCCTAATTACGGTACACCTGTTTTGTTAACGCCGTTTCACTCTCATCGTCAATAGCGCAGCGGTAGTGGGCTCGCTTTGCAGGCAAGGGGGCCTGCAAGGAGTATTGGCTCGGCACCACCCGAATATTGTCACAAAATTTGTGCTAGATTTTTAACCGAACTTTTTCACAACATTTTCTTTCTTATTAAACGTGTCCCAATATGCGTTTGCACGCAGAGATAGAGAAAATGTTTCATGGCTGAGCGGCAAATTGAAATCAAAAACCTTAACGTATTCTGACGGCAGATTTGTGCAAGAACTTGAGAAACAACTAATCAGATTTTTTCTCACTAAATAAATTCTTTTTTTTCATATGTGAACAACGCTCGGGTGCGAAACAGCTTATCAGCTGTGCGGTTTTTCTGCACATCATTCACCATTACTCCGCCTCCTTCGCAGGAAAAGCTAATAGAATATCTGAATATTCAGTCGTCGAAACAAACCAAATTTTCAGTTGCGGAATATACTGTTATTGAGTTCTGTTCAAATGTTTCCTGTTGGAGGCCAGAACACCGCTGATTATTGTTCGCAAAAAAACGACATGAGAACAGGTTTTATTCAGCTTTTCTTGCTCAGTTCATTTGTGTGTTTGTCAAAATCCAGAGAAATATTCTGAAGCTGGAAAACCATTCCGAGCAGTAGCGAAAGTGCGGGGGGTGGGGGAGGGTCCAGCCCCCCGCGGCTCAAAGTCCTGCCCGTGCACGGGCTGATACTGGTGTACCCCCTCCCCCCTTTACCTCGACACGGGCACTAGACTCCCCCCACCCCCCTCCGCGAGAAAACACGGGATCGCACCCCCCCCCCTCACGGTGGGTTTGCGGACAAAAAAACGCACGTGCCAAAAGACCGCACATTTAAGATTTTTTTTGTGACCAAAAAACCGCAGATGCTATCAAACCAAAATACCGCATGTGCCAAAAGATCCCCGCACCAAAATCATTCACTGCAAACGTGATTATGATATGTTATTTTATGTTTATTTGTCTTGATATCCTTTTTTATTCTACAAATATCATTGACCGAGCCGTCGATCCTTGAAATCGGTTGAGCACAGCGCCGGCAGAGTCGCGTGGCAGGCCGGCGCACAAGACACATGTCTTGAAGCACAAACAGCGAACACATAGCGTCGTCCAGATCACGATTTCCTTGGCCGATTTTGGCAATCCAAGGCTCAATCAAATCAGCAGAGCACCCGAAACACAAAAACTTGTTCAAAACGCAATTGTTCTGACATCTTACTTCCTGAAAAGGCTTAAAAGGTCCGTTTTAGCAATGTCCGACAACGAGCGTGTTTTATCTGAAGCAGATTTTAGAAAAGAAGGGCAGCCGTCGTCTCGAAGAAGTACCATGGAACACAGTGCAATAATCGAACTCAGCGCGTCAACGCGGTTCGCATTTATTTCGAATGCACTTTTTTTGTCGACCTTACCACCGGCCGATTTTCCTCTGGCATTTTGGATTTTTTATATTAAAAAAAGGCAAAAAAGTTTGAGATTCACGATTTCATTGTTTTTTTATTTAAAAAAATCGGGATTTTCACTTTTTTCAAACCCTCCTAATTTCGCCTCGCCGAAACATTGAAACAATTTTTTTCTTCAATGTGCATCCAATCAGAGATGGCCGCGATGCAGCGCACGTATCATTGCTGATCTTGCAACGAACTGCATTCTTGCCCTAATTACGGTACACCTGTTTTGTTAACGCCGTTTCACTCTCATCGTCAATAGCGCAGCGGTAGTGGGCTCGCTTTGCAGGCAAGGGGGCCTGCAAGGAGTATTGGCTCGGCACCACCCGAATATTGACACAAAATTTGTGCTAGATTTTTAACCGAATTTTTTCACAACATTTTCTTTCTTATTAAACGTGTCCCAATATGCGTTTGCACGCAGAGATAGAGAAAATGTTTCATGGCTGAGCGGCAAATTGAAATCAAAAACGTTAACATATTCTGACGGCAGATTTGTGCAAGAACTTGAGAAACAACTAATCAGATTTTTTCTCACTAAATAAATTCTTTTTTTTCATATGTGAACAACGCTCGGGTGCGAAACAGCTTATCAGCTGTGCGGTTTTTCCGCACATCATTCACCATTACTCCGCCTCCTTCGCAGGAAAAGCTTTTAGAATATCTGAATATTCAGTCGTCGAAACAAATCCAAATTTTCAGTTGCGGAATCCACTGTTATTGAGTTCTGTTCATCAGTTTCCTGTTGGAGGCCAGAACACCGCTGATTATTGTTTGCAAAAAAACGACATGAGAACAGGTTTTATTCAGCTTTTTTTGCTCTGTTCATTTGTGTGTTTGTCAAAATCCAGAGAAATATTCTGAAGCTGGAAAACCATTCCCGAGCAGTAGCGAAAGTGCGGGGGTGGGGGAGGGTCCAGCCCCCCTCAGCTGAAAATCCTGCCCGTGCACGGGCAGATACCCGTGTACCCCCTCCCCCTTTACCTCGACACGGGTACTAGACTCCGCCACCCCCCTCCGCGAGAAAACACGGGATCGCACCCCCCTCACGGTGGGCTTGCGGACAAAAGACCGCACGTCCCAAAAGACCGCACATTTCAGATTTTTTTGTGACCAAAAAACCGCAAGGATGCTATCTAAACCAAAATACCGCACGTACCAAAAGATCACCGCACCAAAATCATTCACTGCGTACGTGATTATGACATGTTATTTTATGTTTATTTTGTCTTGCTATCCTTTTTTATTCTACAAAAATCATTGACCGAGCCGTCGATCCTTGAAATCGGTTGAGCACAGCGCCGGCAGAGTCGCGTGGCAGACCGGCGCACAAGACACATGTCGTGCCCCTTTTCTCCCCCCCTCCCCTCCCCTTTCCTTCCCTCCCCCCCCCCCCAGCACAAACAACAAGCGAACACATAGCGTCGTCCAGATCACGATTTCCTTGGCCGATTTTGGCAATCCATGGCTCAATCAAATCAGCAGAGCACCCGAAACACAAAAACTTGTTCAAAACGCAATTGTTCTGACATCTTACTTCCTGAAAAGGCTTAAAAAGGGCGATTTTAGCAATGTCCGACAACGAGCGTGTTTTATCTGAAGCGGATTTTAGAAAAGAAAAGCAGCCGTCGTCTCGAAGAATTACCATGGAACACAGTGCGATAATCGAACTCAGCGCGTCAACGCGGTTCGCATTTATTTCGAATGCACTTTTTTTGTCGACCTTACCACCGACCGATTTTCCTCTGGCATTTTGGATTTTTTAATTAAAAAA
>JASANC010003467.1:0-127340 GCA_030248135.1 Theristus sp. LFF4_11 | reverse complement strand
GCTCAGCTGAAAAATTTCCAAGCCAGCTACCGGTATCTATCTGAAAATTTTTGTCTTCGACGATTGACGCAGACATAAAATAAAAAATAAGTCAATTTTTATTTTAACCAAAATTGATCATTTTTTGCTCGAAATTCTTGAAAATTTTGTCAATTTGAAGTAAAATACGCGTTAATACTTGTTTTTTTAGCGTATTTTAAGCATTATTGAGGCATTGAGCTGTTTTTTCTGTGGTAGTATCAGATTTATTTATCAAATCAGATCACCGAGCTCGACTCGTTACAAAAGTCAATACGTCGTCGTATCTCGTACGTGCACACACAAGCAAGGACCAAATAATCGATCCAATAAAAAAATGCGTGACAAGATGTCGTCGTCGCGTGGCGACCGCGAGCGCGAGCGCGAGTCCAGCAGTAAACACGACGATCGCGCGTCGCGCACCAGTCGATCCGAGCAGCAGCAGCAGCCGCTTGGCTCTGATTTCTCGTCGTACTATCGCGACCGCTTCGGCAGTCAGTCGCCGGAAGAGTACCAGAATCTGCGTCTGTCGCATTTCGACAAGCACATCCAGCAGGAGGAGTTGCGCGACGTGCTCATGCGCGAGTTCGAGCGCTTCGGCGAGCATGAGGTTCGCACTTTGCCGTTGTTCGCACGAAAACACCCAGTCTATTTCTATATCTATGTTATGTCACTTGCAACCAGCTGATTGGCTGGTGATCACGTGATAGCGCATGGGCATGCATTCTGTGCACACCAAACCAAACTCCACCTCGACAGCAATACCTGCACAGAATGCATGCATCACGTGATCACCAACCAATCAGCTAGTTGTACATGATATCGAACTAGACGGCAGTGGAGTGTTTTTCGTTGCTTATTCTGTTTGGAAACGATCGATTCTCTCTCTTTCAGTATGTGAATCGACCGTATTTTTAGGCAATACAATTCACTGAATCAATCAACCACTGATGTGTGCATTCACGCGTGCACGAAATGAAAATGCGATTGGCATTTGTTCTACAAGACATTCATTCGCAGGTCAAGGTCGTTCTACAAGACCACCAACGTTTGGCCTACGTGAATTTCTATCGGCGCGACGTCGCCCGCAAGGCGCGCAAAACCTGCCACGAGCGTCTGTGCGAGCTGCTCGGGCCGAAACTGAAAATGGATCCGGCCGGCGTCATACGCGATCAAGATGGCCGCTATTTGGGCAATCAGAAGACGCGTGATGGGAGCGCCGGGCCGCCGACCGCACCGCCGCCGCCGCGTTCGTACGGCGCCAGTTCACGGTTACTACAGAACGCGTTTTGACGTTATTTTAGCGCTAAAATAAATGCAGTTGAAAGAAGTTTTAACGCTAAATCACGAGTGTTTGTTGAAACCTATCGCTTTTTGTTGCAGAATACAAAGCTTGCGTAGAGAAAGAACAGTATCGGAGTGGCAAGGTAACATTCTGCCACAAACAAGGTGTTGAACTTCAATTGAACCTGATGTATTCGTTTTTCAGTTCAAAGTTTCTCCATGCTCTGTGTTCCGCGAAAAAAGTGATGGATTTAAACAAACATACCTTTTCTGGATTGCTCTGGCAATTAGATCCTGAAATTCACATAAAATTACTAGGAACTTTTTGTGTCACTGTTTTCGGTCTGGTCTGACGCGTATCGGGGCGCTTTCAGTACGTACGTAAATGTTGACAAATTTCTGATAAAACTGCGCAATGCGGTTTGGAGAAATCCAGCCAGAGCAGTGGCGGTCGCTGTGGCGGGTGGTGTCTGCAGACGTGTGCGCGCCATTTGAATGCGCCACTTCTTTGTGTTTAGTGGCGACTACTATGCGCCGCGGTCGGACCGTGGCGGTCGCGGTGGCGGCCGTGACTACCACCACCATCGACCGATGGACCGCAGCGGCAGTTACTACGACCGAACTGCTCGCGGGCCGCCCACCAATGACGCGTTCCATTACTACGCCGGCGGGCGTCCGGCACCCCGCGGCGCCTCCTACCGCGGCATACCGCCCGACCGTCGGGCAGGTGGGTTGTCCGCATCTGGATGTACGTAAGCGAACCGCCGCGACCGCATTAATTTGACACCGCGCTGTGTTGGAAACGGGCTTATCGTTGTTTTCTCGGACAATTTCTGGAAAAAAGGGAAAACATTCACTCCAATAATCATAAGTCGTCATCAATCTGGGCTGGAGGGTTCGCCTTTTGTGATACGCCGGTGTCAGATTAAAAAGGTTTTTATTTTATTATTATTTTTTCGTTGTTATTGGAACGGTTGGTTTGAGTAGAGTCCAGGCGAACGATCCGGCAATCCGATGCCAACGGGATGGCTGACTTTCATTTCATTCAATCACAACACACACTGATCGATTCTAATGTCGTTGTTGCAGCGTACCGCGCCAGCGAGTATTACGAGCCGACACCGAAAGGCGGCTACCGCGGCGGCGGTCACGGTCACCCACCGTACCCGTCGCGGTACGACTCACACGGCCCGCCGGTCTACGGCTACCGCGCGCCGCCGCGGCCGGGCGGCGAGTTCTCCGAGTCGAGGATGGAGCTGCGCGTGGGCGCCGGCTCGGACCCGCGCAAGATGTCGCTGCGCGAGTACATTGAGCGCGAGTCGCGCGACACGCAGGCGTGCCGGACGCTGTTCGTCGGCAACCTGCCGCCGGGCGTCACGGAGGCGGACGTGCGCAAGGTGTTCGATCGCTACGGCGAAATACCGACGATCGATATAAAGACGCCGCACGAGCAGCAGTTCTCGTATGCGTTCGTCGCGTTTCAGGTTCGCGCTGTTGGACTGAGTTTTTTTCTTTTATTGACGTTCGCCACAGTTAAGACCGGTTTATTCTGACGTATACGTCGTTACGTACGTTAATGGCACGTCTCCATGGACGGTAGTATGCAATGGCATGAGACCTGTTGTGTCTGTCTGCGCATACGTCAGTATCAACAGGCCTTCACAAAGTGCCAGTGTTGACGATTGGTCTTGACCGCTCGTCGCCTCATAATCGACGAATCGACCGTTTCAAATTTCTCGTCGCCACAGAACCTCGACCAAGCGCTGGAGGCGAAATACCACGAGACGGATCGGCCGTTTCGCAACGGTCGCCTGAAGATCGGCTACGGTAAGCCGCGAAAGAACCGCGAGCTCTGGGTCGGCGGTCTCGGCACGTGGACGCAAACGGACGCGTTGACGCGCGAGTTCGATCGCTACGGTATCATCGACAAGATCGACTACGAGCAGGGCGCCACCGAGGCGCACGTCACGTTCGGCGACATCGACGCCGCCACGGACGCCTGTCGCGCGCTGCGCGGATTCCCGCTCGGCGGTCGCGAACACTGCATCCGGGTCGACTTTGCGCCCGTGCCGTGCGTTGTCTGCTTTGGTTTTTGGCATACAACGGTCGACGAACACGAATTTATAGGCAGTCAGCTGATTGAGTGGTGTGGTGATACTTGATTGATGCATGCTTTCTGTGTAGGCATTGCTGGGGGCGCGGAGTGTGTCATGTGCAGAAAGCTTGCGTCACGTGATCGCCAACCAATAGGCTGATTGCCTATTATACTAGACTTAGAATGTTGTGTTTCGTTGAATGAGCTCGCTTGATTTTTTTGATTTTACAATTTGCCGCCAGAAATTGCGATCCAATTCTACCAATCAAAAGCTAACAAGCGCGCAAAGTTCGATTGGAATCAGATAACTAGGGTTGAGAAACCCGGTTTTTTACGAATTGGAAAAAAAGTTTTTCCCAACCCTACAGATAGCAAACGGTCAACCGAGCATTCTTCTTTGACAATATTTTCTTTGCAGAAACGACGATGGAGTCGAAGAGGAAAGTGAAGACGACCACAGAAGCAGGCGACGGAGACGCTCCTCGAGGAGATCGGGTGATGAGGACGACGACGACGATGATGACAGCTCCGATGGGTGCGTGAATCTGTTTGTGATCTGGTCGGCTGCTGCTTTCAGCAAACAAACGGGAGTCGCTGATTGGCTGTATACAGGCACGACATGACGGATGAGTGCCATTGCAGCTCCTCGCACCGCTCCCGCGAACGCAAGCGCAAGCGTCGCCACCGAAGTCACAGTTCCCGGTCGTCCTCGTCCGAAAGTCGCGGCGACAAAGCGCCCTCCTCGAAAGCGTCCAAGCGTCATCACTCGTCGAGCAAGAAAGCGCCGCCCGGTCCGCTGGTGCCGCCGCCCGAGCCGCCCCTCTGTACGCTCGCAGCGCGCGACCTCGCCGAACTGGAGACGGTGCGTTCGCCGTGTTGGACGGGCGCGCTGGTGCTGAAGAAGTCCGCGTACGCCATTCGACTGTACAAACTGTCCGGCGACGACGACCTGATCGACGGCAAGATGCGCGATCCGGACAACGGCGAGTCGGTGAAACTGCACGTGACGCAGCGGCTGCCGTTCACGGCCGCCAATTTGGCCGACCGCTTTCAGTCGCCCGCTGTACGCAGCCAGCTGGCGTTCATGGTCGCCACCGCCAACACGAACGTGCCCGCCGCCGACTTACGACTGGCGGACTCGCCGTCGCGTCCGTTGAAGGTGACGTCAGGGGTGGCTGTTGTTTTGGA
This sequence comes from Theristus sp. LFF4_11, assembly GCA_030248135.1. Lineage (NCBI taxonomy): Eukaryota > Metazoa > Nematoda > Chromadorea > Monhysterida > Xyalidae > Theristus > Theristus sp. LFF4_11. The sequence continues at coordinate 122,755 of JASANC010003467.1, read as the reverse complement.
GAGAATTTGTGTTGTGCGCTTTCGGTTTGTTTTTTTCGGTGAATGCATGCACTGCTGTGGAGGCGGAGTTTGCTTTGCATAGAATCCAAGCATCACGTGACCACCAACAAACCAATAGAGTTACGACTGTAGATGCACTCGAAACTTTATTCAACTATATCGCCTCGGTTGTCGCACATGGAATTCTGGCGATCTGGCGTCGGCACTTGCTGGAGTTTATAATACCGCCTGTGTACAAGGCCGTTTCAGGGTTTCGAGTTCAGTTCAGCGGCTTTCGCCCAACTGAATTCAAGCAAAACTTGAACGTAGCCAAAATACAAAACGTCCACCGGTGAGCAGGCGTTCATCCACTACCTGCACGAGAAGCAAGCGGCCGGCGTCGTTGGGCTCGTCGACAACGCGGTGCTGTACGCGTTTCCGTGCTGCGAGCTGGCCGTCAGCCTGCTGAAGTCGGTGGCGCCGAGCATCACGGTGCTGCAGAACACCCCCGACAACAGTCTGCTGCTGATCTTGAGTCGCGCGCCGTGTCCGCAGACGCCCGGCGCAAAGGACTGACACTTGTTGTTCGCTTGTTCGCCTTTCTAGTTTGTTCGTCGGCGCCAAGGATTGAAACTGTTTATTCGCCTTTTTTATTTTTTTCGTCCGCGACTGCAATGCGCGCTTGGAGATGAGAGCGGGTTCATGCTTGCGGGGGGATTCAAAATTGGTAAAGTGTAATTTGGGTCTTCCTGAGATACGGCTGTGGCCATTTTGAGTTTGCCGCGTGAAGCTTGAAATTAATTTCCTCACTGTCTGCAAACGCATTGAGTCGCCGCAGGACTAAAATAATTGACAGTTAACAGTTGGGTTTTTAGTATTCACCTTTTTCAGTTCATCTTATGTTGATATCCACCCACATACACGTGGAACTTATCGCAGTAAACTGATTGGTCGCTTTTGTGCGTTTTTTGCTTCATTACTTCTATGTTGTTTGTTTGTTATTAATATTCGCTGTTGAGGTTCTGTATTTGTTTCTTGTTGTTGTTCAGCCGGTTTCTTCATTCGCTTTCTGCTGTGTATTTGCTTTTTTGAAAACGTCGAGAATTTTTGTTGCAATTACATAATCGTGTTGTTTCAGCGAAACAGACAAAAAATGTACCCCCCCACCCACCCCCCCACCCCAACCCCCCACAAAATCCCAAAACCCCAAAAAAAACCCCCCCAAAAAAAAACCCCCCCCCCAACAACCCCCCTTTTATACTGTTCTGCCACCGTTTGTGTTAATTTGGTGTCAAGTTAAGAAATCTTGGTGTTTGTTGTTGTTTTACTTGTTCTTCAGCTTTTATCGTGTGAGAGACGAAAGTTGTTTTTTTGAACAAGAATTTCATTCGTTTTGACCGCTGAAACCGAAAACAAATTTGCAGAGACGTGAACATCTCAACCGTTTGTAACATGTTCCCGTGTTTTCGGTAGTTTCTAATTCGAACTAATGAATGTTTAATGAATATTTGTGTCTGGTTGACATTGTTTATTTGTGTTGTTGTGCGCAAACTGAACACGTGTATTGGTGGTTTCAAATGCGATGTTATTTGATAAGTTGCCGAATGCTGTAAACTTTTTGTGTATGCGCATTCGTTTTTAATTCTGAAATATTTTCTCGTCAAAGTTTCACGTTTCTTTTGTTTCTCGTATTTCTGTTATGGTTTCTGTTCTGTCGTTTTTCTTCCCCATTTACTGTTGCTTAATATTTTTGTGCTTTGTTGAATTTTGTAGCTGGTCATTTATGTCGATGCTGACGTTAGCCAAGTCGCATGTGCCGACGTTTCACAAACACACCGTTTGCAAACTTCATCAGTTAGTGCAGTTTTTTCTTGAATCTTCATAGTACTATTGCAGATTTGAAAGAAAATAACAAAAATGATCGTTTTCATTTTATTTGCAGGTTTCGGCGACACAATTTGCAATTCGGTCATTTCGCGCAGAGCACGTCGCCAGTGAGAAAAGGCCAAGAAATTCATCGAAACTTGATAAAAATGGTTGACGGATTATTCATATTCAGCAGAAGCTGATGAATATCGCTGCTAATTGGTTGACAGACGTTCAAATGCGGCGCCATTGTCGCCAGCCAATTCATTGTTATCCCATTGTCATCTGTCATTGTTTAATTTGAATTGCACGATCATTCGATTGCAAGATGCAGTTTTATTACCAATTCGGAAATCAGATTTCGTCGAGCGATTATTATTCAACATGAGATAATGGGTTCAAATAGATGAATTTTTATTTTGCAAAAACGCGCGCTATTTTGTTCAATAGAGTAATTCTGTTGGTTGCTTTCGCAACTGCATGATTACCCAGCTATTATGAAATTTCGCAAAATTGCGGTGACAATCTGGACACAACGAATCAGTGATGGATTTTGTTAATTTGCTCGGCATTCAAATCAGATCGAAACGCGATCAAAGCACTATTGTCAACTGACAATTATCGTCGTATTCATTGCGAATAATTTTCAAGTTCTACCTGCATTCTGAAAACTAATATACTGCGTATTCTTGAGTGACGTGTTCTGCTAATCTGCTGACCTAACATTAATGCAATTCGTTGTTCTATTTTAAAATGAATGCGGATGCTTCGGAAACTTACTGAAATAATAATAATGATCATTGTTGCATCAGAGGAATTTTAAGACATCAATTCAACTTCCACGCAAAAAAAACAAAATCAGCACGATGTGCTTTTCACAGCTGAATTTTGTTAGCTGCGCAAATTCAGCGAGAATGGCCATGTTTTGCTTCAAATCTGGTCTGGTGTACTGACTTACGAGCAGTTTCGCATGTTATCCGTCCCGGCCCGCTCCGACTTTTAGCTATCTTTCATTCTTTTTTATTTTATGGTCCAAATTTCGAACGTACACTGTTTCAGGTTGGAGCTGCACGCCAGAAATGAAATTTCAGGCTGTATATTACGCAAGGTTGTTGCCGAACTTGCATATAAATTGCGTCCAAAACTATCATAATACAAATGCATAAATCCGTGAAACATAATTTCAGTATTGTTTATTCGGAAAAACGTAATTGCATTATCATTCAACTTCAGTCTATCTGTCAAATGATTGAACAAATTTGAACTTCAAAGCAAATTTCATTTGAACGCAAGGCATTCTTGCATTGTTGAAAACGCGAGTATTGCGAGGATTGTTATTCACGCAGTATCGAAGGTTGGTTTAAATTTTATGTTACCTTCGGCGAATTTGTTACCAAGCATCGAATGCATTAAACGCAATCCAATAAGAAGCTGGCTTGTGCAGAGGTGTCCTTCATTGCAGGTTACACGCAGTGAGGGCTGGTTTATCGATTTTTCCAGCGCACAGTGCAGCGCGAGGCCACCACGTCAGTGCATCTCGTGTTGAGTGTATTGAGCAGCAGACGGACATGATAGACGCAGCGCGCGTGTGTGTTTGTATATTAGGGGCCGTATAGTATGCATTTGCCATGTCGTATGTTCTGTGATTAGGTTTTGGCTGTTTTGACTTTTCATCAGTTAAATCACCACAGCCGGCTTTTTGTCAGTATCTACAACATAGGTATCAGCGACTGTTGTTTCTTGTGACTGATCAAGCCGATTTTCTTAAATCTGTCCGATATGAAAATGCCATTTTATTTGCATTCATATAAAATAAACAAATCAAGTCATTTTCAAACAGGGAACAGAACAAAAAAAAGAGGGCAATATCCGTGAGCTCCATTTCACATTCAGACATCACTTACAGGCAGCTTATGTTTGCAATAAACTCTAATTTTCAATCGACAACCTTTTCCAATAATCGAATATATCACCTGGTACTTGGCATATTATCTGTAATTCACGAATGCTCTTCAAATCCCACAACAGTCAATCACATTTTCCATGCGAAAAGTCACCCTAAAACACTCTTTCAAACAAGAGTATCCTGACAATGTGCCATAAGTAATCGAATTCAAATATAGTCTGCTTCTCCGAACGTGTCAGACAAAACTATACGTCATCACGGTAGATGAGAACACACGTGAATGCTCACAAACACTTGGAACTGAATGTCACACAAAACAAACGACAACCACCAGCCAGTAAAAAACAATTTTAGTGACACAATGTGATAAGACGAACAGACAGTTATCTAGATATTATAGTAAATGGTGGAATTATGATTTGATTTGCCCGAAACAAAAAGAAAACAACAGAAGAACACGCTTTGTGTGATTTTTTTCCACAAAAAAAATTTATCTCGCAGTATCGCTGAAAATGGTTACGAAAAAATGGAGCAAATGACATTCTTTTTTCGCAAAAAAGAACAACAAAAAACTGAACGAAGCATAACTCTTTCGAATGAAAAGCTAAACAGAAAACAACAAAATCGATCTCTAACATACAAAAAACAACAACAACCGAAACAGAAATATCACGTTTTAGAAGAACATGCCTGCCATGCCGCCCATCTCTTGTTGCTCCTTGACAAAGATTTCGAAATATTGGTAGATGATGGTGACCGCCAGCAGAATACCAGTGCCAGAGCCGATGGCGCCTTGAAAAAATGCATGGTATTTGGAGACAGCTGTGATATTATTTCAATTGGCGTCTGTAGCGCAGGTGTAGGACTTCCGTCTACCGTTCTGCAGGTGGAAAGTTCGAACTCCGCTGTGGACAAGACACATGGAGAAACTAAAGTGACCAATAACATCTGATGGTCTGCTTCCTCCAGAGCCGAGGGTAAATTGGGCTCGGGGCAGTATCGCCCGTTTCCGCCGGAGTTTTGCTACCTTACGGCTTTCGGGACCGGTGGGGTTTATTTTGAAAACAAATATGACAACGAAAACAAGGCAAACTTGGTACCGATTCTGACCAGTCCAGTCCGCTGTCGTATTCAACTTTTAACTGGCGTACAGTGAATCGGCGATTTGCACTGATTTTGCACCAAAAAAACAGCGATTGAGTGCCGTGGAATATCGAAAAGTGTGTCTGCCTAAACCTGTCACTTTCTTTCACAGAATACTGAGCATATGCGAAACTTTGAATCACAGTAAGAAGAACGAACGTGTCAGCGTTCGGTTGGACTAAAAGACTGCATTTGTGATGGGTGTTTTCTTGCCAACTCTGACATCCCGTTCATTCTTCATTCGCGAGCTCTGTATTCTGCGAAACAAAGTGGCAGGTTTCACCAAGCATACTGTACCAATGAAGTCGGCAAAGACGGACAAGGCACCGATGCAGAGGCCACCGAACGCGGCGGCAGTCGGGATGTACCGGTTTAGCTCCTTCACCATGGACGTTTCCCGGTGACCTCGCATCACCATCTGCTGCTCTTTCAGCTGTTTGGCCACCTGCAGTTCACTTGCGAAGGTTTGCGGTTTGATTCAAGAACACTAAATTATAGGCAATCTGCTGATTGGTGAGTGGTGATACACGTGATGCATGATTTCTGCGCAGGACCGACTCCGCCTCTACAGCAATGCATGCACTGCGCGCGCATCACGTGATCACCAGCCAATTAGCGGACTGCCTAGAATTTTGGAGTTCGACTTCGACGTCTTTCAGACCAAGGCTTGTTTATTGGTTGCATCATACGACCAATCCGCGCACTTCAGTTAGTGTAACTTTTAAGTTTCGTTTTCGTTTTAATTTAAAAATTTCGTTTAATGCAGGCACAGGAACGCAAAAGGAAAAAAAGTAACAATTTACAAGTTATAGTCTGCAGATGAAACTTAGGTGGTTGCATCGCTGATTGCAACGAAACTCAATTGAAAACTAACAGAAAGCAAAACAAAACCTTGGTGAATGCATAAAAAAAATAACCGCACGTCTTTAGCACTGGAGCCGGACACGTCGATCCACGTCTTCGAGAAGAACGCACAGCTGCCCAACATGAACACGATGTACAGCACCGTGTGTATCGGGTCCTGAATTGAGTGAATCGTGATTGAATCGCCGTTTTACCGTCGCTTTCGTGGCGACTCATTGGAAAACTCAAATTCGCAATTGAATTTTGAGTTTTGTGTATGATCTTTTATTTTGGTTCCAAGACTCAATGCGCGCATAGACAGGTAAACAGTTTCCCGCATGACGCGGGACATTCAAAATTCGCAAAGCGATCCGAGTCCCCTAAATACGGCCGAGTCACTTAGGCGATGTTGAATTGTCACATAAAGATTCACACCAGTGTCCTTTCACGTCTGCAAACCCAATGAGTCGCAGAACCAAAACAAAACTGCTAATCGAAACAAGAGTTCTTGGGTTTGCAAACCTCTAAGACGTGACCGAACGTTTCGGGCGGGCTGAGATAATAGCAGAGGCCGCCGGTTGGATAGCTGCGGTAGCCGCCGGCGTCCGACCACGTGCCGAGTAGATTCACGAGAAAGTTGCCGGCAAACTTTGCGGCCAACATCTGCAGTAATTACGATCAGTCAGACGCAGCCATACAGCCATTTTATTTCGCAAAAATCGCGATACTCCGAGAAAACTGTGGATCAGATCAGATCAGATTGTGTTGCGTTGCGCATGCTCTACATTCTGCAAAAAATGACAGGTTTAATCAAACTTTGCAGTTCAAATCGTACAACCGAGTGGCGCACCGACGGTAGTTTCAGGGGTATCTTACTGTTATCAGGCATAATTTGGCCTTTAACAATTCTTTTTTTTTTTTGCTTTACACCCCTCCCCCTTCATAGGAGTTTTCATCAAGGAACAAAACCTGTGAGATGACGTAGAGATTTGAGACGAGCGCTGACTGGAGGATGATCGGGATGTTGCTGGTGTAGAAGAGCTTGATGGGGTAGCTGCTGTACTGACCGCGGTAGCGCGCCGACTTGATCGGCAAATCCACTCGGAAACCCTGCAAGCTGCGTTTTTAGAATGCAAATCTAGAAGGGTTGAATGAATGAACGAACGAACGGCGATTTTAGATTATGTTTTTAACGCCGAGGCTAGCCCAGAAAAGCGTACAGACCGCCGTCGAGTAGGGTGCTCATCGAGTTTTCTCTGTTATCAAGTGCGTATACACCCGTCGGCAGAGCTAGATCCCAAGAACGCACAGACAACAGTCTAACGCCAAATACCGCCTATTCATGCACTCGCGCGTAAGGCGTGTTCATGAATGTGTAGCGTGAAGTGACGCCAGCGCTTCATGCTCCATGAATGGCGCTGTAAGGGACGAACAAATAAACAAAATGAAGGCGGACCTGAAAATAGATGACGATCGCAAAGACGAACACGGTCGCCAGCAGGTTCATCAGGTTCGGCAGCGACTGCCGGTAGAACGCCTCGCGCAGCGCACGGATCTTGTCGTTTCGTGTCGCCAACAGATGGAACAACGCGATCACGGCGCCCTCGAACTCGGTTCCTGCAACGAAATGAGAGCGCTTTTCAGCCGTCGCCGTGTGCGAGTGCCACCATGCTGTTCATACAGTTACTGTTTTTTGGCGGAGGTTCCTGTTTTGTCGCGAAATAAAATGGATCGATGGCCTTAAAAATCGCACGACCTTTCGTTTGGAACGGATATTGGATGGAGTTTGGATTGTAATGTACCAGAAAGACAAAAATCAGTCTGCATGCATGCAACAATGTTTTCCAAAATATGCTTGAGATGAAATTCAAAACCACGCTCACCTCGGCCGGTGTTCACCGTCGCCGGACTGAACGCTTTCCAAACGATCGTCTCACAGATGTTTGTCGCGATGAACAACGAAATGCCACTGCCGAGGCCGTAGCCTTTCTGCAAAAACAATCAATCCATCGCGTTTCTTCCAAACAGTACAACAGCACGTACAGTCGAGCTATAAACTATAGGTCCGCTGATTGGTTGATGATCATGTTTTCTATGCAGACATTGTTGTGGGGACAGACAGACAGACAGACTATGCAGACAGTGTTGCCATACTATACCCGCCGGACAACACAAGTGTTGGCAGCACAAGTGCAAGGTATTCAGAGCATGACTATAGTTTGTTGACGCACCTGCAAGAGTTCGTCCAGCAGCAGCACAATCAGTCCGGCCACCACCAACTGCAGCACGATCAGAAAACAGATGCCGAGGCCGATCTCAGCTGGATCACCGTACAGGCCGGTCATCACGTACACGATCGCCTGGCCAACCGTGATGATCATGCCGAATACTGAAGTCAGTGGAGAAAATGGGTAATGACATTTGGAGTTGCAACTGAGCCGCGTCGATCATGATAATCAGTAACAGTCTGTGCATGTAGCTGATTGGTGGTCACGTGATGCATGAATTCTGTGCAAACCAAACTCCGGTGAACTCAGCAATTCATGCTCAGAATGCATGCATTACCCAATCAGCTAGTTGGATATGTTATTGAGTTAGAGTCTGGCTAATTGATTGGTACGTGAAGTGATGCGCGCAAAAACCAAACTCCACAGCAATGCCTGCTCAGCAATGCATCACGTAATCACCAACCAATCAGCTAGTTGGATATGTTATAGAGTTACAACTGAAGTGTGTTTAGGAATAAACCTGTCACTTTCACGTGGGAAAAACCACAAGAGCGCGCATTGATTCAAATTTGCGCTTGAAACAAAAGAGTGACAGGCGTCCATAGGGACATACGGTAATAGACAGAACAGGCAGCCGTGTAATCCACTGGTGAAAACAGAAGTGCACACTTGAAACCGGTGCTAAACATAACATCTGACTGGAATGCTTCTCAAGAGCAGCCCACATTTCTGAGCTCCATTGAACAGTGCCCGCTCCTTTGGCGTGTCGCCAACTTCGATGATTTTGGCGCCTGCCAGCAACTGCATGATCAAGCCGGACGTGACGATCGGCGAAATGCCGAGCTCCATTAGAGTTCCTGAAGTTATCGGTCGAATAGTTGAGAATGTCGAATGCTGTTTGTTAGAAAAGATTTGCAATTCTGGAACGACGAGAATCGGCAGCTGATTGGCTGCTTTTGAATGAGGTTCACGTTCACTGATTGGTAGGGTTGGCATGGTAAAAATACCGGTTTTTTTACCGGTAAAAAAACACGTATTTATACGCGTTTTTTACCAGGGTAAAAATTGGTGCCTTGAAAAAAACGGGAAAAAGACCGTTTCTGTATTTTTCCGGTTTTTTTTGTATTTTTCCGGTTTTTTTCAATTTCGGACCCTGAGTTTTTATATCATTTTTGATGAGAAAATGAGAAAATCTGTGACCAAGAAAAATATGATGACGAAATTGACACTGATGTTTTGAAAGAACTGTTAAGCGAGGTGCAAGAATCGGCTGGAGCTGCCGAGCTGAGCTGAAAATTTCAAAAATTCCAAATGTCGCTCAAAATTGTCTTTCTTACAGAATTACTGATTTGTTTTCTTTTTGATCTGAACTGACTCTAAATTCGGTTTAATCGCGTTATTGCAGCAAATTGTGTTCGTCTATTGTGACCAAAGACTGTCCCGTGAAAACGCTGTGTTTTTTTTCCTGTGTAATTGGTAGAATATAAACGATTGAGCAAAAGATAATGTTCGATTTATTGCTGACCTTTTGGGTTTTCAAGCCCAAACATAATTTATTTTCTTTGTTGGTGCACGATATTTTGAACAAAGCATTCTAAAGTTGTTTTCACAAATCCTGGTTCAATTAAAGTCGGCTGCGAAAAATATGTGGGTTTTTACAACTTTCTGGCTTTCGTTTTTTTTGGTAAAATTACCGTAATTTTACTGGTAAAAATACGGGTTTTTTTACCACGATTTGAAAAAAACGGTATTTTGCCAACCCTACTGATTGGTCCAACAAATCACTGCGTTCACCACAACGTGTCATACATCGCCCACATAAAACATTGCATGCGTCGGATTTTGAAAGTAAAGACGGCATTCATGAAGCAGTTAGTGACGATTGTGTGTCAACTTTGCCACTAAAAAAAGCCGCATCTTTGCCACTGGTATAACTGCTGGTAATTGTGCCTGCATGCATGCAACTTTGCCACAAACAATGCACGTTATAAGATGCAGCCGCAACTTTGCCACTACAGGGTGTTTGTTGCTTTCACGCAATTCTGCTATTTCTGACACCCGCATTAAAGAACACTGAAATAAATGGTTTTGTATTTATTTTCATTCGATTTACTTGCAGTCAGATGTTGTCATATTATGTAGCAAACAAATCTAGATTCACTGATCGTAACGAGCAGTCACTGTCAGTGTTAGGCAAACTTGTTGACACGTTCTTACACGACATGACTCCAATTAAGATCGAGAAGCCTTAGGACACCCACTGAACATCTTCATCACTCAGTTGTGCGACGTTGTTTTGTTATTGCCTAATTCACTTGTATTGGCAACCGACTTCTGTAGGTTACCTAAGGCTTCGCAAGCCTTTTATGAAGGAAAAAACACCCGAAACACACAGGCTTTAAGTAGCTCTGAAATCAGCGCAGGTGTGAGTGGGACCTTCGTCCTATTTCTATTTACCAATTCGACATTTCATTTATTCTTACAAACAATTTATTTCAGTGCTGTAAATTTCAACACCCTGTAGTGGCAAAGTTGCCATTATTAGCAGTTATATACCAGTGGCAAAGATGCGGCCCCTTTCTAGTGGCAAAGTTGACCAAGTACCGTTAGTGACGCGTAGCTTGTGTTAAAACATGGCTGCGCGGTCACTAAATGCTGCTTCATGAATGCCCCTTAACTGAGCCGTTGTGCACATCATTAAATCACTAGACCAGAGCAAACTTTGCTTGCCTATACTAAACCGAAACAACAAAATACAAAAAAACGCCGACCTCTGTTTGACGCCAAGATCACGCGCAGCCAATAGAACGGATCAGCGCTGTCGGTGGACATGATGCCAAACAACGGAATCTGGCAGCAAACGAGAAACACGAACAACGTGATCGCAGTCCAGAGCATTTTCTCGCGAAACTGAATCTTCCTTTCCGGCTTCATCACTTCCGGCACCAGGCCGCAAAACGGCTTGACAAACTCGAGAAATTTTATCCCCATGATGACCGACGTTGCACAACAGTTTGTTAATCGCGGGGCGGGCCCGGCGTTTCGCTTATTTCTATAAAAGCTGAAAAGGTTGGCAGAAATCTTGTTTCAATACGACGTTATCCTATTTTAGTGTATCTTTGAAAAAATTGTGCAGCGAAATCATCTTAGTATGAAACAAATGAAACAAAAGCAAAACAAATAAAACAAAATAAAAAAAACAGCGATTTTTTATGATTAATATGCTGTCCTATTTCAGTGTATCAAACAAAATATAATTTGTTGTATTCGCTGATTAGTTGGATATCCATCAGCCAATCAGCTAACCACATGTATGAACCCAGCCGTGTTTGATCCAATTCTGGTGCATCAACGATTTTTAATGAATGATACGCTGTCATGTCAATCTAAAAATCTATGCATTTCATGGACCGTGGTCTATCCTACTTTAGTGTATCACTAGCCAATTGACCCGTGCCTACGGCACGGTTAGCTGATAAATATAATTGTTATTTTTGAGTGGATTTTGATTTTTTGAACCGTGCCCGCCCACGACCCGGATTAAAAATGTATTGCATTTTGATTTTGAGCTGCTTTAGTCGTTCCCGTTTAAATTATAAAAACAGTCTTCTGATCAAGAACACAATTTCTCTGCTTCCCTTTTAAAATTCCCATTTAAATCTTTTTTAATTGCCAATGGTCAATTGCCGTTCCTGTTAAAAATATGAAAATTCAATTAACGTTAATTAAATTGAAACGACAAAAATAACGTTTTGCATCCCGATTTTTTAAAACAATTGCAACCCGCTTCCGGTCATCAACTTGTGAACAGAAACAATTGCCATTAATTGTCAATCGCATGTTTAAAATTGAATAAAAAATATAAAAACTAACGTTTTTTATTTACCCGTTTTAAAAAGCTAATGCTTTTTTTACCCGTTTACCTAAGCCAAACCTTTTTTGTAAAGTGAAAATGTGAAGTTTATGATTTTGCTATTTTTACCCGTTCACCATAACCTAAGTCAAGCCTTTTTGTAAGTTAAGTAAGATTGAATAAAAAATACAAAAATTAACGTTTTTTCATAAAAAAAATATCCGTTTTAAAAAGCTAATGCTTCTTTTACCCGGTTATCCTAACATAAGCCAAACCTTTTTTCTAAAGTGAAAATGAATAGAAGAAACAAAAAAGTGACGTTTATAATTTCGTTTTGCAGTCATTGCTTCTTTTTACCCGTTTACCCCAACATGACCCAAACATTTTGCAAAGTGAAAATGAATGGTAAATACCATTTCGACCCAATTAAAAAACTAACTTTTTTCAAAGACGGTTTTGTTACATCTTTCGCAGTCGCTCGTCAAGTTTTGAGCAGCAACAATTGCCAGTTGCCCATCGAGCGTTACGGTGAAATTATCGCTCATAACCGTGGAGTATCAATTTGAAAATGAAACATGGAGTATCAATTTCAATGAAATTTACTTGTTTTGAATCCAAAGTCCAAAGTGTCGATGTGCGTTTTGTAAACCAATTTTTAATTAAAAACAAAAAAGTTCAAACTTTTTTCAAAGACGGTTTTGTTACATCTTCAACAATTGCCAGTTGCCCATCGAGCGTTACGGTGAAATTATCGCTCATAACCGTGGAGTATCAATTTGAAAATGAAACATGGAGTATCAATTTCAATGAAATTTACTTGTTTTGAATCCAAAGTCCAAAGTGTCGATGTGCGTTTTGTAAACCAATTTTTAATTAAAAACAAAAAAGTTCAAACTTTTTTCAAAGACGGTTTTGTTACATCTTTTCCTCCCAGTCGATCATCAAGTTTTGATCAGCCACGCTTCCATTTGCCTATGCTGCGCTGAACTGTCTCTGTTGACCAAAGAGTATCATGATGACTTCAGCTATGAAGAGCGACGTTTTGAGAAAACAATCTCAACTGGCATTAAAAAAATAAAAATAGGTTAAGGAAATTGAGATGGAGTTTTCTTAAATAGCAAAAATGAGCGCCAATTCAAATTTCATGAAAATGTGAACAGACTTACTTAATCAGCTCACACAGTAACTATCTTAGTATTATAGATTGATTTTTTGAACCCTAACTGTACCCTTATGCCGTCTTTCCCGTGTACCAACTCAACGATTTTGTGTGAACAACAACACGATGTCCTATTTCTTGGGCATCATTTTTAGTGTATCAACATGGCAATTGTTAAGTTGATAAACTAAAATAGGTCAGTGTTGATACATTAAAATAGGATGGTGTTACATTGAAATAGGACAGCCCACGGTTCATCCACATGTATCACACACCAAAATAGGACAACGTTATTATTCATACAAAATCGTTGATACACTAAAATAGGATAGAACACGGTTCATACATACTACATACATACCTTGATACTTGATTTGATACACCACAATAGGACAGGACAGCATATTATTCATACAAAATCGTTGATACACTAAAATAGGAGACTGGAACGCGGTTCATGTTCATACACATGTTGATACTGATACACTAAAATAGGACAGTTTTTATTTTTCATACAAAACCGTTCATACACTGCAGCCGAGCTCAAAATATAGGGAATAAGCTGATTGGTTCGTGATCGTGATGCATGCATTCTGTGCAAACCAAACTAGACCTCATAAGTCTTCACTTGTGTAGTTCTGTCTTGTCTGCCTGCGGGTTCGATCGAACTTTCCACGATTCCATTTTCAGAACGGTAGAGTAGAGTAGACGAAAGCCCTACACCTGCGTTACAGACGCAATGCCTGCACATAAAGCATGCGTCACGTCATCACCAACCAATCAGCTGATTCCCTATATTTTAGAGTTCGTCGACTGTGTATGTAACTGCAAAAAATATTTTTTTTGTTACATTATTTTTTCAATGATACACAAAATGTTTTTGCAACACTAATTTTTCAATGACATACTAAACTGTTTTTCAAAACTAAAACGTTGAAAGAAACGACATCTCTCGGTCTCCTTGTGTTCATCTCGCCCGTTTTTTTCTCTCTTTATGAATGGGTAAAAACTTCTCAACCCATAAACTGCAACTACAGTAGTAGTTTTCAATGAATTCAGCGTGAATTTACAGGCATGCACTGACTGACTGACAGAGACCAAGCCAAGACTAGGGTAAGATTACTGAAGTCCAAAAAGTCAAGTCAAATAAAAATAAAAACATCGACATCGACGACATCGTGCCTTTCTCATATTCTGTTTTCTCCTTCTCCCTTTCAGAATAAAGTGGAGTAAAATTAAACAATCAAAATGTACGAAGAAATCCGCAATTCGTTCACTGTGCCGGGCACAGCGTCGGTGCACTCGTATTTTGAACTTGCAAAACTTGACGGTCGATATGGTGAGTGAGTGATGGAGGGGAGGGTGATGTTATCTGCTACCTACAGCTGATTGGTTGAGAATACGAGATTACCGTGCCGGTGGTCAGTTTTATTTTGTGTGCATTTTTTGCTTTTGCAGACCGTCTTCCAATTTCGATCCGTGTTTTGCTGGAGTCGGCCGTACGATGCTGCGACGGCTTTTTGGTTGGCGAACACGACGTGCGCAACATCCTGAACTGGCAGCAGACGCAGCACGAAAACGCAGAGATCCCGTTTCGACCGGCGCGAGTGCTGCTGCAGGATTTCACGTGAGAAAAACGTGCTTTGTTCGCTGGTGAAGTACAGTCGAAGTGAATTGTGGGCAATCAGCTGATTGGTTGGCGGAGGCGAAGTAGTTGCTGTGGAGGCGGAGTCTGTACAGTCCTGCACAAAAAGCATGCATCACGTGATCACGAACCATAATTATAATCAGCTGATTGCCTATAATTTAGACCGAGCTCGACTTCGACCGTATCCAGTTTTGCTGACCAGCGTCAATGAGTTTCGCTGTGCCGTGCAGGCGGTCAACGGTTTCAACTTTTTTTGCTGTTGTTGTGCTCCATGCAAATTCAAAATCAAGGTACAGCCGGTGCGGTTATTGCACCTAGTAAGTAGTGTACCTTGATTTTAAATTTGTGCTCAATTTTTTTGGGATTGTGCTTCATGCAAACCCCGAAATCAAGCGAGCTTGACGCTTCGGTCTGCTTGTTGCAAATTGCATATATGCATATGCATAAGGGTGTTCATTTTACAAGTTTACGAACTGGCTTTCAGAGGCGTAAAAATGCCGCTGAAAAAGCTGTTCGTTTAGTATTGTGCTGACGACTTTTTTAATTTTTACTGACTATATTTATGATTATGATGAATAACATTTTGCGACAGGGGTGTCCCGGCGGTGGTTGACTTTGCAGCGATGCGCGATGCTGTTAGTAAACTGGGCGGCGACCCTGAGATCATAAATCCGGTGTGCCCCGCTGATCTGGTCGTTGATCATTCCGTTCAGGTTGACCATTATGGAGAGTGAGTTTTTGCTTGGATTTATTGTCCTGCATTTGCAGCATTTTGCGGTGTAGTCAGCCGCTGACGACACGTATTTCTGCATGCTGTGCATTTCAGCCTGGCCGCTTTGCAACGCAACCAAGAAAAAGAGTTCGAGCGAAATAAGGAGCGCTTTTTGTTCTTGAAGGTACGCTGGTTTTTTTTCTGTTTTATCGTCGTTGAGCTCTCAAACTTATGAGAATTCAGCTGATTGCTGATTGGTTAATTTTTTGTGACTTGGCTGATTGATTGGTGGTGCGTGGTAGGAGCTCGACGCAGCTGATAAATGCAGTGTGTCCCAGTTCTAATGTTTCACAATTGGCAAAGTCGCTTAATATAACAGTGTTATTGTGTTTTTTTGTGTATGATGATAGAAGGAAGGACCCCTGCAGTGGAACTCCAAATTATAGGCTATTAGGTGATTGGTTGGGAATCACGTGAACGTGATGCGTGCGTTCTGTGCAGGTTAGACTCCACCTCCACAGCATGCATCATGTGATGATGATCGCCAACCAATCAGCCGATACCCTATATAATTTCAAGAGTTCTACCGTGCACCGAGTGTCTTCTTTCAGTGGGGCGCTCGTGCACTGCGTAACATGTTGATTGTGCCGCCCGGCAGTGGCATCGTGCATCAAGTGAACCTCGAGCATTTGGCTCGTGTCGTCTTCGCTGTGTCGGACGCAAATGCACAGACGAGCGACGATCGATTCTGCTATCCGGACAGCGTCGTCGGCACTGACTCGCACACGACCATGATCGGTGGCCTCGGTGTCCTCGGGTGGGGTGCGTCCAAACAGACTGTGTGACTGTGTTGAAACCTTGCTGGGCACGATCACACCCAGTCACAACATACTATTGTCTTTTATTTCAGTTCTGCGACTCGAAGCGTTTGCCGACGTCGAAAGTGAATCAGTTTCATGCTGGATGCGACAATTCAAAATGGCCCTGGTGGTGACTCAACCGTATCTAAAAGACACATCTAAAAATCACCAATTTTGAATTTCCGCGTCACGCATGAAACTGGCTACATTTACTGCACTGAATCATGACAACCTGTCTCACCTTTAAGTTCGACTGCACATCGTACACCTGTATCCATTCTGTTTCACAGTTTCATTGTCTGCCTTTCCAGGCGTTGGCGGCATCGAAGCGGAAGCGGTGATGCTTGGTCAGCCAATCAGCATGGTGCTGCCGCAGGTGGTCGGATACAAATTGACGGGCGCATTGCCGGAGCGCGCAACGTCAACTGACCTAGTGTTGACCATCACCAAGGTGTTTGTTTTGCGTTTTCAGTCATGTGATTCAACCTTGGTTCCACTGGGCTGTTTCGTTAACAGCGCTTTTATTGGCCAGCGTGCTAAAAACGGACACCCAATCAAATTTCCTGTTTCGATCGCTGCGATTGGTTGATTTGCTCAGTCAACCGGCAACAACTTGCCAACAAACCGGTTGTTGATGTTGAACGTTTTAGACAGGACGAATGCCATAAGAGATGGAGGCATCAGCAGCGGTACCACACAACAATGGAATGGTTAACACCGTAGCCAATTTTTTTCTAATGTGCACAGAACCTCCGCGAGCACGGCGTCGTCGGCAAGTTTGTCGAGTTTTTCGGCGGCGGCTGCGCGTCGCTGTCGATCGCCGATCGCGCCACGATCGCGAACATGTGCCCGGAGTACGGCGCCACCGTCGGACTGTTTCCGGTCGACCAACGGACGCTCGCCTATCTACGGCAGACCGGGCGTGACGAGCGACAAGTGCGGCGCATTGAGGCGTACTTGAAGCGGGCAAGCCTGTTCGTCGACTACGAGGCCGAGTCGACTGCCGAGTACAGCACGGTACACACGCCGGGCTACTCGGGGTGCCCACACTTCCTAGTCCAATAGTGCTACCGCTACGCCACGGTATCCTGGTGCCCAGTTTTATAAACGCTTTTTAGTCCAATAGTTGTACCGCTACGCCATGGTTACCTGGGTGCCCACTTTTATAAACAATGTGTAGTCCAATAGTGCTACGCCACGGTACACGCTAGATACGGTTGTGCAGTTTTTGCTTTTTTAAAGCCCGTTCATACTGACGTATGCGTATATGACACCGACACGTCACGTCGGGACTCGAGTCGTTGCGTCAGGCTTACCGTCCAGTCCATCTCCATGGAGATACTCCGATGACGTCAGAATACGTCAGTATGAACTGGCCTTTTGAATCTTATCATGACCGTGTGACTAGAAGTTTTCGCAGGTGCTCGAGTTGGATCTTGCCACGATCGAGCCATCGATCAGCGGGCCGAAGCGTCCGCACGACCGGGTCGCATTGCGAAACGTCAGCAACGATTTCCGCAGTGGCCTGGTGGCGCCAGTGTCCTTCAAGGTTGATATGCCGAATTTTATTGACGTCTCATTTTGTCTCCCCACCCCTGAGTGCCTTTATTGTTTGGTTATTTTAATTCACAAAATGAGTTTATCTACACCTGCCACTTTTTTTCGCAGAACATTACAGCACGCAGAACTTACAGAAAGGAGAACGAATGTATCGAATTTGGTTGAAATCAAGCACCGAACATTTGTGGTTGTCACCATTTTGTCATGCGTCACTCAGATCTTTCGCGAAAAAACGGCTTTAAACAGACATGCTGTACTAAATGTATTGTTGTTGTTGTTTATTGTCGCAGACGAAAATCCCGTTATATCGGTCTTAAGTAGCGTTGTCATTTCGCAGCCTGAAGGATGGAGTTCCCCCGTACGACAGTACTGTCGATATTCGTACTCCGAAACATGAATGTATTGTGGATTTATTCAAACGTGTCCGGACTGAAAGGACGTCATTTGCTTTAAACACGCCCGTTTGTCAAAGTACAGGCACTAAATTGTCAGTTTGGTGCGACTGATTCGACATTCACCATTTGTTTACGGGAAGAAATCGGCTAAACGGAAATTTAAGTCTGGTATGCTGTGAACGGCAAGCGCATGTTTGGCGGCACATGACGTCATTTCAGTGGGACACGTTTGAAAAAATAGGTCATATTATGAAAGCAGAACGTTTACCTGTTGGTTGGTATTCAGGGGTTCGGCGTGTCAAGCGATAAAGCAACAACCGAAGTTCGTGTCACCGTGGACGGGCACGAGCACCAACTGCGACACGGCAGCGTGGTGATTGCGGCGATCACCAGCTGCACAAACACCAGCAATCCGTCGGTCATGCTCGCAGCAGGTGTCGCGCTTGTTTCCATCTGCGTTTTTTGGTCTGATTAGCTGCGTCCGTCAAACTCTAAATTATAGGCAATCAGCTGATTGATCACTGCAAGGCAACTCCGCCCCCGCAGCAATGCCTGCATCACGCACATCACCAACCAATCAGCTGATTGCCTATGATTTACTGTTCGACTACGTCGTTTATTCATTCGAATTCTACCCCTGAAAACCGTTTCACTAGCAAGCTTTTTTCTGAGTTCATGCGTATTTGGGTTCGTTCGTCAGGCTTGGTGGCGAAACGTGCCGTCGAGCTTGGTCTCAGCGTGCCGGCGTACGTGAAAACGAGTCTGAGTCCGGGCAGCGGCGTGGTCACCAAATATCTGACCGCTTCAGGCTTGATGCCGCACTTGGAAACACTCGGGTTGGTTCAGCTTTGTTTTCAGTGCAATTAGTTGCGCAAATTGTTCTATCGGTTGCACTTGAACGAGAGAATTCACGGTTTTGTGCTCATTAGCTTCCACGTGGCCGGTTACGGCTGCATGACGTGCATCGGCAACAGTGGGCCGCTGCTGGCGCCAATTGCCGACGCTGTGGAAAAGGTGGCGATTTCTCGTTTCGTTCCGCTGTTCGCAGCACGTTTCGACACCGAGTCTGCTTTCAGAGTTTGTTTGAAAGCAACACAGAACGGTAGCAATTTTTCTTTCGATACAGAACGACCTGGTTGTCGCGGGCGTGTTGTCGGGCAATCGAAATTTCGAGGGCCGCATTCATCCGCACGTCCGTGCGAACTACTTGGCCAGTCCACCGTTGGTCGTCGTGTACGCATTGGCTGGACGCATCGACATCGACTTTGAAACGGAACCGATTGGTGTGTGTGTGCGAGGGTGGGGGTGAAGGCCCAAAGGCCAATTCATGCACACAAAGGTTTTCCGGTACATCACGTCACGTCTCATTCAGGTAGCAAAAAAACAGCAATTCAACACGTCACGTTATCTTCAGAACAGGTGTTCGTTCATACAAGCATTCAGAGATGACGTGTCGTGACGTGACGTCGTGCATGAATGGGCCTTCATGAAGCGCAGGCGCTCAGGTTAGTTTCTGAAGCTGCGGCTGTTTCTGCGCTTCATGAATGCACAGCGTGAAGTTACGGTGCGCGCGTCAAGCTCCACGAATGGCGCTCTTTTGTCAACACGTTTGCGCCTGATCGGCTGAGTATTGTTTTGGCTTTTTTTCTGGAAAGGCTGTAGTGTCCAACAACCTAATTGATTTTTGTTCTTGATTTTGGTTGATTTCTTAGGAACGAGCGCAGACGGAAAACGGATTTTCATGCGTGACATTTGGCCGAAACACCGGGAGATTGGTGAATTCGAGGAGCAGTGCGTGCTGCCAGAGTTCTTCCGAGAGGTCTATGCAAATATCGAAGTGCGTTTGGCAGACAGAAGAAGAAAAAGACAGATTTCGAAATTGTTTTTGCGATTCCAGTAACACAATGAAACTTTTCAGCTTGGCAGCCCTCAATGGCAAGCACTGAACTGTCCCGACTCACAATTGTACCCATGGGAATCGAGTTCGACTTACGTCAAACGCCCCCCGTTTTTCGAGGGCATGGTACGCTCAGGTTTTGCATGAATCGATCTGAACTTTCTCAGAAGCAAAAATTGACTCACTGATTAAATGAATCAGTGTAAATAACTAGATGCCACTTCAAACGCGCGGTGGGAGTGGAAACATTTGAAAACCACAACTAGCTAGTAGCAATAGTTACAGACTCGAGAGCTGGCGCCAATCCAGCCAATCGAAAACGCGCGCGTTCTGTTGAATCTTGGCGACTCCGTCACCACCGACCACATCTCGCCAGCTGGCTCCATCTCTCGTACGAGCGCCGCCGCGCAGTGGCTGCTGGAACATGGGTGTGTGGTTGCGTTTAGTGTGTTTGTCTTTGCTTTGCTTTGTTGCTGGCGTTGCTGCCACGGTGGAACGCTGTGCGGTGGCTGGTTGGTGCCGGGGCTGTGCGTGAAATCAAATAAATGTGGCTGATTGTGTTTCTGCACGGTGTGCATTTGGTGCATTGGCCATTGCTGCGGAGGCGGAGCTTGACTGCACAGAATGCATGCATCACACCGCACGTGTGTACAACCAACCAATCAGCTAGTTGTGGCACTGTAAATCGATTGAAGTTGCGTTTCTGCAGCGTGTCATCATGCGCATTCAACACGTACGGCGCTCGTCGAGGCCACGACTCCGTGATGGCGAGGGGCACGTTCGCGAACGTTCGTATCGTCAACAAATTCATGGCGAAACCCGGCCCTCGCACGAAACATTGGCCGTCTGGCGAGGAGGTGATCACATGAATGAACCAAATTGCATGATGGTTCTCCGTGTTTCGGCCTCATGGCAGAAGAGCGGGTGGCCTCATTACAGTTAATGTGCCCCTCCTGGATTATGAATGAAAAACTGTGATTAACATCGCAACCACTGCACTAGAATTGTGTTACGGTGATCAAAGTTTCAGGGCTCAGTATTTGATGTGGCAATGCGGTACGCCCAGCAGTCAGTGCCCGTGATTATTTTGGCCGGAAAGGAGTATGGCAGTGGGTCGTCACGTGACTGGGCTGCTAAGGGACCATATTTACTGGCAAGTTTTTTCCAGTGTTTTTGCAGCTGTTTTTAACAACCCAATGAGAAATTTTAGGGAGCTGTTCGTTGAAACGTTGACTAACCATCTGACATGTTCATTGCATTTCGAAAGGGCCGTCTCCAAATAGACGGTCGTATGCTAAACACACGACACCTGGCATGCCGCACATTATATACGGCTGTAACGTTATGTAACGCGAAACCTGACGCTGAAGTGATGCGACGTGACGTAGACGCGCACGTCAGTATGAACGGGCGCTTTAAAAGCACACACCGTCGCACAGAATTGCCGTTCGAACAAATCTGTTTTCATGCTACAGGGTGTGCGTTGTGTGTTGGCGGAGTCGTTTGAGCGGATCCACCGGAGTAACCTGGTCGGTATGGGCATCGTGCCACTGGAATACGTGCACGGACAAACGGCGCAGTCGCTTCAGTTGACTGGTGAAGAGCGGTACTCGATTGAAATTGGACCACAGTTGAAACCGCGCGATCTCGTCACTGTGGCGGTTGGTTACTGAGCGAAAAAATGGAATTGTCGGCTTTTCGTTCAAGCTGATTGTGCTAGCGGAACAGCAAGCATTGAGTGGCGCGCTGATTGGTGGTGTTGTACAGTGTGTTTGTTGATACGTGTCACATTTTGTGCAAAGAATAGAGAGCTCGCAAGAAAGCACGATATCGAAAGGCCGCAAGCAAACGTGTTTAGCCACTAATGGGATGTTAACTAATGGGATTTTAACCAAACCCGATACATTCGTTCTTCGTACGCGGTAATTCAAAGTTTCACGAAAAAAGTGACAGGTTTAAACAGAGTTACCGTATGTAGCACAACAGCTGAGCAGCACGCAGTCAATCATCTTACCTTTTTTACAAATTCAGCTTGACGATGGTCGTTCGTTCGAGGCGCGTTGCCGTTTCGACACGGAGGTTGAGTTGGCCTACTTCAAACACGGCGGCATCTTGCAGTACATGGTGAGGAAGTTGGCGTTCAAGCAGTGACCTGCAACAGGGGAAACCAGACGCGCGCGTTGACAACAGATTTCACCAGATGAACTGTCAGCGACTGTTAGCCGTTTGTTGTTTGTGATTGTGTTTTCTGTGATTTACCGGTATATCTTGTTCTGTCCGCCATATTGTCTGCTTTGCCAATCAGTTTGCCAGCTCAACAAATCGCTTTTCAAGCACTATTATAGGTAGTGGCCTGGCGTTTTTCATTTTTTTGTTTTTACCATACTGTGATGAAATTATTATCTACTGTTTATATCTGAGTTATTTTTGAAAAAAAACATTGTTTAGATTGATCCTTTGAACTAAGCGGATGTTTTCAGTTTGAATGTTTTCAGTTGTTTAGGTTCAGGGTATTACTTACCTGAATGTGATATTTTCTTGCTTATTCTTGTGATCAGATAAACTTTCGCATTTACTACTGAAACTTCATTTGTTTATTGTCACGTTTGAACAGTTTCACCCGTTTCGCATTGCTCGAGTTTCATTATTTGCTTGCTTGAGAGACTTCACTTGAAGTGTCAAATTTCTAAAGTTGATAAAATGATTGCCTAGTTTGTATGGTATTTAATTGGTCTCTCTGAAGAAGGTTTGCAATCTTTGATTTCATACTTTACCGCATGTTTAAAAGTCGCTTTGCGCAACGAAACGCGTGTTTCCAATCCAGAACGTTTGTTGGCTGCTGTTCATGCGTTTTGTGAGACGGCGAAATCAGCCGCGAAATTCATTCATTCCGTTTCTGGTCGTGTTCCTGTTCGGAGCGATACTGTGGCGGACGTTTTGGGCGTTTAGTGGCGGTTTCACCAATAAAAACAACGAAACAAGCGCAATTCCGAAAATGCCCGTGACGACGCGACGTCAAGAACGAGAACAAAGTGAACTGGACAACAATCCGGTGCAATACTCGATTCTGTTGCCAACGTACAATGAGCGAGAAAACTTGCCAATATGCGTCTGGTTGATCGACAAGTACCTCGCGTCTTCCGGGTATTCGTATGAGGTGGGTGCGAAAAAAGTGCGCTGTTGTGGTTGTCACTTGTTTTTTTTCATAACAATTGACTTCCGCTGTCAATTGGCAGAACAGTTCGGCTTGAATGTTGAAGTTGGTGATTTGTTGGTTGTTTCATCGCGCAATAATTTCGCACATGCAATCGATCGAATGTTGACTATCAGGTGAATGGTTATTTGTGATCACGCATGAGGCACTCTGGCATGTTACTGTGGAGGCGGGGTTCTGTCCTTTTGGAGCTGAGCACGTTTTCTGCCGCACACAGATAATCCCCAGTTATGCTGTGTGCACGATAAGTTTTTTTGGTGAGCGTTTGATTGTACAAGCCAGTGACGGTGTGTCGCTTTCGACTGCAGGTGATCATCATCGATGACAACAGTCCGGATGGCACGTCGCACGTGGCCACACAGCTGCAGGCGATATTCGGTGCCGACCGTATCGTGCTGCGGCCGAGGGCTGGCAAACTTGGACTCGGTTGGTCGCGTCGTGCGATCGAACTCTAAATTATCGACAATCCGCTGATTGGTTCGTAATCTCGTGCATGCGTCCTCGTCAACCGGTCAGCTGATGGCCTTTATGTCACGTGATGCATGCCTGCTTTCTGTGCGGCAGTCTTTTAATTTAAAGATCGACTGTACATTCAAATTTGACGCACTTCAATCGGCTGTAATGAACCTTTTTTTGCTGCTGCAAATCAAGCACAGTCGATCCAACAACGAGCATTTGTTTTCGTTTGGTGCGCCCATAGAAGAGACATCAGGTTTCCTGCATGACAAAGCAGTTCCAAAAGTTTCTAAATTGACTCCTCCCGTCCCGAGTCCCTGCGAGTCCATGAGGCAACGATTGAATAATCGCCGCATCAAACATGAATTTTTGCCCGTTGCATGTGAACCAACATTGAGAATGAGAAAATGTAAGAAAAACGAAAACACATTTCAGGAACAGCGTACGTGCACGGTCTGAAATCGGCGCGTGGCGAGTTCGTGGTCATCATGGATGCCGATCTGTCGCATCACCCGAAATTCATTGTCGAAATGATCGAGAAACAACGAGCTGAACAGCTTGACATTGTCACGGGCACCAGGTGAGCGAAGTGCTCTCCAACTTTATATTACATCCAACCAACCAGCTGACTCGGTTTGTGATCACGTGTCAGTTGCATTCTGTACCGGCCACTGGCCAGACTCCGCCTCCATCGCAATTCCCGGACGTGATCACAAATCAATCGGCTAGTTGGATCATATGATACGGACCGTGGTTCTGGAGGAACGAAACGGTGATGTGAATCAAAACGCCTCGTTTGGCTGCCCCCATTTCAGATATCTCCCTGGTGGCGGTGTGCACGGCTGGGACTTGAAGCGAAAGACCATCAGTCGTGGGGCGAATTTCCTTGCTCAGGTTTGGCCCTTTCAATGCTGACGGAAAAGCAGAAACACCATCTTTCTGAGCTATTGGATTATGCAGCTTGCTGGCAACTGTACTACCTAGCAAGTTCAGTCGAACTCTTTCTTTCTGTGCCAGGGGACGGGGACGCCACCTCCGCAGCAGTGAATGCACAGAGCATGCATCACGTGATCACCATTCACCAGCCAATCACCGGTACGTTTTTCTGCGCGACCTCAATTGTGCCCAACCAATCATTGCAGTTCGCACTGCAGCCGGGCGTCTCCGACCTGACCGGCAGTTTCCGGCTGTACCGCAGGGCGGCGCTGCAGTCGCTGATCGAGCACTCCGTCTCGAAGGGCTACGTCTTTCAGATGGAGATGATGTTTCGTGCCACGAAAATGGGCTACAAAGTGGGCGAGGTGCCGATCACGTTCGTCGATCGCTTCTTCGGCGAATCAAAATTAGGCGGCTCCGAGATCGTGCAGTACATCCGGGGACTCTTGTATTTGTTCTTTTTCGTTTGGTGAGCGGGTGCCGATGTTTTCGTGCGTGAAACTGTGGTATTCTGGTATTTGGTTGTGTCCTTTTCTGCGGGTTGTGCGTTTTCAAGGTTCCAGCCATCACCAAACACAAACCTTCTTATTTTGCCGCTTGTTTCTGCGCCACATTCATTAAACTGATGATAATTCACGGAAACAAAACACGGTAACATGGAAACGATAACGCCAAATCGGCACAAAAAATACTTAACAAACAACAAATCCTTGCCGGCTTTGCAAAACAAACCAAAGTTAAGTAGGCAACGCCGAGGAAGCTAATTCTCAGAATCATTTTTGAGAACAAATCACACGTGAGAGACAAGACACGACGAGACGAGAGACGACACGAATTAAATGAAGTATGTAAAGTAAAATTACAACAAACAGGAACTCGTATTCAATGCTCAAATAACAAAGCTGACTCGATTCAAAGAGACAAAAAATGTGTTTCAATTCGACTGGAAGAAATGAAAATAATGATTTCAGTTTATTCTTTATGACCCGAGCTGTCAGGGACCGAACGGTAGATTTTAACGTGATCATCAGCACACACCAAAGGGGCACTCATAACGCAGCATAATTTAGTGTCCGGCCAGTTATGTTTCAACTGACACAGCTACGAGTCAATAAATGCTGCTTCATGAATGCGCTCAAGTTGCCTGTGTGCTGTGCATCTGTTCTGGGGCTCAATTGGGGCAAGCCGGTTCTAATACACGAATGGCAATAAATATAAACCGTGAAAAAACTGATCAAATATACAAAACAAGTAACCGACCTAGAAAACCGCACTGGGTGGGAACAATGCAGACAAAAAAGCTCAGGACCAGGCAAAGTATAACGCATGAACACAGCTAGCGGAAACATGCTAAAGCGAACAAAAACCAGTGAGCGATCATTGATGTAAAAATCCATAGGCAAAATTTCAGCGACCAGTGGCGGCGACAACAACGGATGCAGAGCATCAATCAATAAACCCATTCGGCTGAACTCCACAGTCGGTGGGTTTTTTGACGACGTTGCAGTCGCTGCGATAAAATCACTGGAACATTGTGAATGCGCAAAATGAACATGGTGTGCAATGAACGTTTCTCTCCAATAATTCGAAAATAACAAAAAACAAACTGACAACCGCAAAAAAGAAAAAAAAACGGGAAATCATTCAGTTGCGTCTGTCGTCGGTAATGGCGGCTCGTCAGTTGCCGTGATCGCAGAAAAAAATGGCAAATACGCCACGATGAACGCCAGCAACAGCAACACCAACGGCACCGCTGATGCGACTGTGATCTGAATCAATCGAGAAATGCGCTTGGATGAACACGCGAAGCTGTAGATTTGAGTCCCGTCATCATACTGACGTATGCGTGAGTCTGGTATGCTGATTGGGGCTGGATATGAAGCTGGTTGCGCCAATCAATGAGCCCAATCCCAATTTAAGAGCAGCCACACGCCACAGCTAATCAATCATCTCATCTTCACAGTTTCACTGTAACAGTCGAAATTATAGACAATCAGGTGATTGGTTGGTGGTGCACGTGGTGCATGCACTCTGTGCAGCCATTGCTGTGGAGGCGGCGTCTGTCCAAGCGCACGCATCGCGTGGTGTGCTCACCAGCCAATCAGCTGATTGCCTATAATTGTCTGTCAGCGTGCGACTGTGTGTATTGCGCGTGTCTCACCGTGTTCGTGCGCATCAGCAACTCCTTCAGATGTTCGTCGTCGTGCAACGAGGCCGTCTCGTGCTGCACGCGCAGCTGCGCCAGCTGCATGTCCTGGCCGGCGCGGTGCTCGCGAATTGCTGACAGCTCCTTGCGCGCCTCGCTCAGCTGCACCAATTTTATATGGAGGTGTGGGAATGTCAGAGAACGAACCAACGAACAGACATGTTTTTGGGATGCTGTGCACAACTGGCGTGTGCCATGAGAAATGGAAATGCTCCGAACAAAACCCGTACTCCGTGCGCTGGTGCCTTTTTAGATGAAATTTACTGAATACTAACCTTTAAATTAACTAAATTTTAAAATTTATAAATCTGGCTACTGCTAAAAGCATTGGATTCGTTGGAGGATGATCTATTTTGTTGGTTTTGCCACTCAATGCGTTTTTGCAGACGTCAAAAAACCATGCGTTTCATGCTTGATGCAGCAGTTCAAAATGGTCGAAGTCGACGCTCAAATCCGATCTCCTAAGGGACTCTCTCGGGTCACGTCACAGATTTTGAATACCCGCGTGGCCGCGTCACGCATGACACTGCTTTTCCATCGAGTTGAGTCGCAGCACCATAACAACAGCGAATTTACTGATTTACAAGCAACCAGTTTAAAATGAGCACCGAAAAAAAAACAAAAATCAGCGCTACAAAGTCATCATCGCACCTGCGACCGAATGACGGTGCATTCGTTGGCGGCCGACTCGGCCTGCTCTCGCCACGTGGCAGCATTCGTCTCAAGCGACTGCTTCAATTGCACCATCGAATCGTGCGCCTCTTGCAGTTTGCGATTCTCCGACGCCAAACGACTGTTGTCTTTGCGCGCTCTGTGTGGTCGCAGCACGTTAAGGGGCATTCATGAAGCACTATTTAGTGACCACGTCCCTATGTTTTAACACAGCCGCCCTTCACTAAATACTGCTTCATGAATGCGCCATTAGACTGACTTTTATTGCAATTCGCAATGTTGTGGTTGTGAAAGAAACACGGTGAGTTTTTTTTTACCGATCGAAGCGGGAAATCAAAACGCAGATATGCAAAACACAAAAGACACCGAACTGTTTCATTTCATCCTCGATGTCGAGCACTCGCGAGCGCAGGGTGCCGCATTCCTCTTTCAACGAGGCGAATTCAGCTGAAAAAAAATTGGAATTGAAAACACTGATCCTATCAAGCAACCAGTCGAGAGCAAATGTAAACCACAGTAATTTGTTGTAGTATCTGATTGGGTGGTTATCACCACTTACGTGTCGTGTGAATACGTGATGCATGCATTCTGTGTGGAGGCGGAGTAATGCATGCATCACACAATCACACTAATCAACCAATCAGCTAAATACTACAAGTCAGCCAGGGCGACCACAACAACTGAACCTTGGTTGCGCGCTGCCTGCTTTTGCAGTGCCGTTGACTTCTCGGCCGACTCCGCCCCCGCGTTCACGCTCTTCGACAGCTCCAGTTGCTCAACTAGATCGCGCACTTTGTCTGAAAAATGAAAGAAATCACAATAAAAACCAGAGCACTGCAAAAACACGAGGAAATGAACATTCGTTGTCACCTTTCAGCTGGTTGTTGTCATTCTGCGACTGATCAAGCTCTTTCGTCACTTGCTCCAGTGACTCTAGAAAAGATGATGTTTGAGACGATAGATCATGATGACACATTTGAAAAACGCACAAAAAAAACTATGAGGAAAACTCCACCTACCGCTGATCTGACACTTTTCATCGTACGCGGTTGCTTTCAGAGATCGTTCT
The DNA here is from genome assembly GCA_030248135.1 of Theristus sp. LFF4_11. Taxonomy (NCBI): domain Eukaryota; kingdom Metazoa; phylum Nematoda; class Chromadorea; order Monhysterida; family Xyalidae; genus Theristus; species Theristus sp. LFF4_11. The sequence continues at coordinate 94,153 of JASANC010003467.1, read as the reverse complement.
TGAGTGAGTTGCTCTGAAAATATTTCTCGTCAGTTTCGGAATCTCAAACTTCCGAAATCCATATGATTCAGATTCGACAAACGATTTCTACGGTCTCGGAGACGAGCGAAGTCCCACTTGTCGAAAAAAGAACAAACCTTCGAGCATTTTGCCGTGCTCCATCGATCGATTCAAGAGCTCATCCGTGTTCGACATGTGCTTGCGGAGCGCCTCGATTTCTTGTTCCGCTTCCGTGCGCAGCGTTTTCACCGATTGCACTGCTTCTAAAAACGTTCACTAACATCAAGATCATGTGCCAGGCGCATCTCTGAATCATAAAAAATAACAAAACAAACACGCAAGCAGCAGCGGCTGCTAGCGAAATGCTAGCTGTAAGTTGCAGCCTGTAAGCAGCTAGCGCGTGTGTGCCCCAACAATGCAACGGCCCATTGTCGCCGCAGCCCACCTTTCAACTGGCCGACCTCGGCCTCGGCCAATCGCTGAGCGTGCAACGCATTCACCAATTGCTGCGCTTCGTCCGGCGACAGTTGCGGACTGGCGCTGCTGCTTGCGGCCGTGCCACTGCGGTCGCAGCCATTCGCAAACACCCCGTCGGTGTCGTCCAGAACCGACTGGTACAACTGACGTAGTTCACTGCCCAGTTGACCGCACCAATCTGTGTGATCACAAATGAACACAGGGTTGCAGAAAAGAAACTTGTTCTACACTTGTGCATTGTTGTTGTTGTAGTCTGAAAAGAAAGAAAAGAACCAGAAAGAAACCAGAAATGATAGTGGAACCCACTATCCTGCTGAGTACATTCTGATTCACATATCGCCGCCTTTAACGTCAAATCTAACAATGCTCATCAACTGATCGACAACACCAACCGCTGGCAAGTGTCTTCAAGTCCATCGATGCTTTTGTCGCGTCTGCATCGCCGTCCGACCGTTGCGGGCGGGTGAGTTTTTCTAAAACAACGGAAAACGAGTAACCGAACTCAAATGACACCATGCCATCAGACAGTATTGTAAAATGAATGATGTTGACTATAGTTTGTCACTTTCCGCAGACTTGAATTACAGCAAGAGCGAATGTATCGGGCTTGATTGAAATCAAACACATCCGCTTTCGGCTAAATACGTTGATTTCCTGCAACTGCGAGCTCGTTCATTCTTCGTTCGCGAGCTCCGTATTCTGCGAAAAAAGGTGACAGCGACAGGTTCAAAAAACAAACAATACCGTTGAACTGCGCCGTTGAGCTGGTGATCAGTGCACCGAATCGCTCATCCAGCATCACCAGCCTTTCTGAAAATCTTTTTTTTTGTCACAAAACTCATTCAGAATACGATCAACAACAAAAAACAGCAGGTCCGGTCGAACCCTTCAGCCGATCACGATGCGCACTGGCCACTTCGAAGTCGTGTTTCGCCGTTTTCAGTTCCTCTGAAGACCGAAAAAAATTGTGACATAAAACCAACCAAACCTCCCGCAAAAGTTCCGAAAAATGTGTGCGAACACCTCAACTGATTGGTTGGTCGACCATATGATCCATGCTTTCTGTACGGAACAATCCCCGCCTCCACAGCATTACCTGCACTGCCTGCACTGAATGCACAAGTCATAAGATCACCAACCAATCAGCTGATTGCCTTCAATTTAGAGTTCGACTGTACCGAGTAGTGTGTCGCGATCAGCATGAACTGCGTCCATGTCCGCTTTGATCTTATCCGTCGTTTTGGTTGCGTCTGCGCTGCTCGACACGTGCGGCTCCTCGGGAACGCCGTTGCCAGCGACCGTGCCCTAAAATAAGACAAATGGAAGTTTCAAAAAAATTTTCGGTTTATAGCAGCGTTCATACTTTTTCGATGTTTCATGCTGTTTCGCATGTCGACATTCGTTCTTCCTCCCGGGCAACATCAGCATGAAAAATCGAAAAAGTACAAGTCCAACTCTAATTTACAGGCAATCAGCTGATTGGTCGGTGCTCACGTGATGCATGCTTTCTGCGTAGCACTGCTGTAGGGGCGGAATCTGTGCTGCACAGAAAGCATGCATGCACGTGCATCACCAACCAATCAGCGGATTGCCTATAATTTGACTGTGTGAACGGTGTCATGTTCTCGCACCTGCACACTTGTCACGTGACGTCGGAGTTCGTCAGTTTCCTGGCGACTGCGCGATTCCAGCTCGGCGTAGCGGCACTCGGCGTCCTGCACAAAATACAGAACACGACTCAGAAAAAAAACAGGACAAATCAAGCAAGACGCAAAGGCAGTGTTCATGTTTAAAACAAAGAAAAAAAACAGAGAAAATGGGAAAAAAGGTATGACGCCTGGCACTGGGAACGAACTTCTCTGAACACACGCCAGTCAAACATAAACAATGCATAATGGTTTCGCGTACAGCTGCAGGGCTGTCTGCATTCTGGTTTACTGACACCACCAACCAACCAATCAGCGGATAGCCTCTGATTTAGAATGCGACTGTATGCTCAAAATTCTGCAATCAGCGAGAGTTCAGGTGATACGGGCAGCAATCATCACGAACATGTATCATTCGTTTCATGTCGTCGATTTTCGTCAGCAACTGCGCGTATCGCTGGTTCTGCGCGTCCAGCTCGCTCGTGGCCGCCTCGCACTGTTGCCGCAGTGTGGCGCACGTCTCTTCGGTCGTTTCTAGCGAGCGCTCAACGTCGGCCAACTTCTGCACTGCTTCGAACTGCAACAGAACAGAGCAGAATGCAAATCGTCGCGTTCATCGCATACAGCACAAGGTCAGTATTTCATAAAACATGTACAAAACTAAGGGCGATTTTCAGAAAACTGGCGACCGGACACCAGGTTAACAGAGCGGTCCACAGTGAAAGCAGACAACCGACACCAAAACCAAGCGAGCACCTTTTCCTCCTGCGCACGCCGCAGTGACTCCTTCGCCGTCGTCTGCATCGTCTCCATGTCCTTGTGCAACGTGCACAGCTCGTCGCGTAGTTTGTCCTCATGGACGTTCTGAGAAACGAAACGTTGTTTAATCCTGCATGAAAAAAGCGTTTTTCCAATCAAAAAAGCCCACTTTCGACGCCAAATGCAGCTGAATTTCGAGCGACTCGATGCGACTCAGCAGGCGGTCCTCGTCAATCAGCGCCTGCCAGCTGCTCGTGGACGACTCGGCCGTCTGCTCGACCAGCTGCTGCAGCTGACTCAGTTTCGTTTCCAGCAGTTTCTCGCTGCACGTGAGATGACGATTGAAAGCGGTCTTATCGACACATGGAAACATTTTTTGTACAGTCCAACCTTATGACATATCGAACTAGCTGATTGCCTGGTGATCACGTGATGCATGCGTTGCTGTGCAAGTGAACGAAACTTCGCCTCCACCGCAATGCGTCACGTGACCACCAACCAACCAATCAGCTAGTTGGACATGTTGTAGAGTTACGACTGTATTCATCAATCACAGATGCATCTAACAAGTCAGAAAGTGCCATAATGCAGACAATTGATTGTTTTTTGTTGTTCGGAAAAAATAACAACAAAAAACCGATAACAACGAACCGGTAGGCAGCCTCGCGCATGTACTGCCGCAACTGGTACAGCTCCATTGCGCCAATGTCGTTGTATTCGTACGGATGTCCGGTGGTGTGCACGCTCTCAGCGGAGCCCATCGACGCAACGCTGGCCGATGATTCCGATCTGCATCAGAAAGAAACACTTCCATTGGCATTTTGTTGGTCGGTAAATTGTCAACAAGTTGCTCCTGTTATTGTTGTTGGTTGTTGGGGATTTTAGGCCAGGGCTAACACAGAAAAGCGCGCAGAACGCCGTCGAGTCGGGCGGCGCCCATCGAGTTTTCTCTGTAATTCCGTACCTACAGTCAATCTCGCTAATATATGCAACTAGCTGATTGGTTGGTCATAGCAACTCTCAGCGCTGATTGGTTGGTCATCACGTCTTGTTCGCGTCATGTTGCATATATTTTTCAGATGGACTGTATACACCGGCGGTCGGCGGGGCTCGATCCTCCGAACGCACAGACACAAGTGTCTAACGCGCTACCACCAGACCACGAGGGCTCTTGTGAACCAGCACATCTGCAATCCAAATGCATCTGCACTGCACGTCTTTTGTTTTGCTCACCGATTTCCGATAGCCTCGCTTCCATCTGGATGAAACAGCCGGATCAGCGCCACGATGCAGCCGTGCGTTACTGGAAAAGCAAGCGGATTCTTTTTAATTTGCAACGCCTAACAATTTATTTCTGTTATCATATGCAAGTAGCTGATTGGTTAGTGATCACGTGACATAAAACAGGCATTGCTGCGGAGGGCGCAGTCCGTCCCGTACAGAAAGCATGCATCACCAACCAGTCAGCTGATTGTCTAGGGTTTAGAGTCCGAGTGTGATCGAGTTGATAAACATGAATGCAAAAAAACGCGAACTACTTTTCTTCTTCGAATTCTCCACAATTTCGACGCCGAATTGAACGATATCACCGGAGAATATCTCCTTCGGCGGCGACTCTTCAGAGCCTTTCGACAGGCGAATGTTATTGACGAAAGTGCCATTGCTGCTTTTCGTGTCGCGCAGGTAGAACTGATGAAAAGCAAACGGAAAACCGTTGCCATTCATGTTTCGAGCAAAACACAAACGTAAAAACGGACAAGGCGAAAGTTCTGTGAGGTCAAATGCCTGTCTGTTCACGGCTCAACCGCTTACACTTACTCTTTGATCCTCGTACCAGATGACCGCGTGGTTACGCGACAGCACTTTGCAGTCAAAAATGGCGTTATTCTGCAGCGGACGAAGACGGGCGACGGAACGGCCGATCTTTTGCTGAAATGCCAAACAAAACTGCTTCATCCGTTGGTTTCGTTTGCCGTGTCCACTCGTGTCCATGCTGCATGCATGCAGTTATAAACAAGAGTTTTCTCACTTTCCTGCGTTTCGCAAATAAAATGGATTTTTTGGATGGTTCAATCGACTGACTGTGGGAATGTTGATTTTTATAGGGGTTTTCAGAATAACAAGCAATAACACCGCCGGAAACAAAGAAAAATTTCCGAAACGTCCAAACCGGCTCTTCGGTCAGCGGCATGCGTCTATCGTCAAAATGATGCGACTGTTGACAGGGCGTGAACAAAGCGTGCGCCGTATCTGCTCCACCACCTCCACCACCGGAGCTGCCCATTCCCGCCGTCATGATGACCATTTTGGTCAAAAATTGACTCACTTTATGTCTTGGAAGACTTACATTTTCAGATAGATAGCTGGCTGAAAAATTTTTTTGATAGATAATAGCTGAGCCGAAAAAACCTTTCTGATAGAGATAGATTCGAAAATTTTTTGGGGGGGGCCGGCCCCCCACCCCAGGCCCCCCCTAGAACAACTATGCGTGGGGGGGGGTGCCGAAAATTTTTCAGTGGGGGGGTGTCAGTCATGGTACAGTGACACCCCCCCAGGCTTGGGCCATGGGGGGGTGCACTATTGTAGAAAAATTTCTGGGGGGTGCACACCCCCCCCACCCCACCCATGAGATTTTTTCGCTTAAATTTTGAAGGAAAAACGCTAAATTTTGCTGCAAAATCTTTGAAATTACAATGAAGAATGTCAAGTTACCATATATTTAGCTTATATTATGGACTTTAAGGACAAAAAGTCATGATTTTTGAGCAAAAATTCATGATTTTTGGGTGGTCCGAGAAAATTTTTGGGGGGTGTCACTGTTACTTAGGTCCATGTAGGGGGGGGGTAGTCAGGTGTTTTCTGTGCACGGGCAGCAAATTTTTTTGCGGGGGGGGGTGCACTGGCAGAAAAATTTCGTTCGTGAGGGGGGTGCACGAATTTTTGCCTTGGAAAAACACAGAAATTCTTGTAAAATACAGAATATTTTGTGCATAGAAGCTGCTTGTTTGGTCAGAAACAACAAAATATATGCAGGGCGGGCGGCGCAGGGACAACAGACACAAACGTCAAGAAAAATGCCAAAATTACGGTGTTTTTGGGAAAAATTGAGATGAGAGAGCAATAATAGAGCACGATTCATTCACATCCACATGTTGTGTTGATACTAGAGATGTCAAGAAAAAAAAAATTTCTATTTTTTTTCTTTAAAAAAAAATTTTTTTTTAATTTTTTTTTTTCAAATGAAAGTTGTTCAGAATTTTTCAGGGAGTCCGAATATCACTATCTGAGGAGCCACCGACTTACCATATGACCCCCACTCATATGGGAGGAGGGTGAAAATTTCAGACTTGGTTTCGGCGACCCCATTTTCCCACCGACGACATCACGTCTCGTGTTTTGCCTCTCAATTCACCTCAAATAACATGGAAACAAGTTCCACAACAAACCGGTGTGATCATGCTGACGACACGAGGCGAAACAGCAACGAGCAACCAACGAAGTTACGCTTGCAGTGGCAGACAGTGCAATTTCCACCTTTCGAGATCCTGAAAAACGATGCGTAAATGTGAGTTCTCTGCTTCTATCTCACCTTAGCGACATCGGAATTTGTTGAACTAGCCTTTGCGACGCTCAAGTACTTCAATGCGCGAGTCGATCATCACTCACCAAGGCTGAAAACAGTCGATAAATCAATCCAGAATACCACCTGCAGCGTTGAAGACTAAGTGACAAGGTAAAGTCAAAGAAAATTTTTGTTGAACTTTCGAAAAATTATGCCAAAAACGGCATTTTCAGGGCACATTAAAGAAAAAATTTCAAAAATTTTTAATAAAAAAATAAAAAAAATGCTCATTTTTTTCACTTTTTTTTTAAAAAAATTAAAAAAAAACCTTTTTTTGACCCTTACTCTTACATCTCTAGTTGATACACTAAATTAGGGACGACTGGGTTGGGTTGCATTCAAAGATACCATATTACCCCCAATAAACCCCCATGGGGGATTAATACGTCAGCGACTTTTAGGGGTGGGTGTTTATTGGTGGGGGGGGGGGAATTATTGGTGGGGGGGATTATTGGTGGGGGGGTTTATTTACAAACAAATTCTAGGGGTGGGGATTTGTTGAAAAATGGCAAAAATACCTTGCATGGCAGGCAAGAAAGTCGCAGAAACTTCTACTTTTCAGAGATTTCCTTTTGTAACAGCCTTTTGTAATGAAATTACCATTAACTCATCCCTTTGGGGTTTTTGGTGGCACAATTTCACCAATGTCACTGCATTCAGCCACTGAATTCGCTGGGTATGTGTTTCAAACAGGTTTCCAATTAACCCCCATGGGGGATTATTTGTGGGGGGGGGGTTATTTGGAAACTTGTCGGGGGGTTTATTGGTGGGGGGGTTTAATGGGGGTAATACGGTACACCCCAAAGTAGGTTGGCACGTACACCCCAAAAAACGTCCCCTCCCCAATAAAACGTTCCTAAAATTATAGGTTATGCTGGTAATTGCAACCGAAAAGTCAATGTCCATGTGATGTTTGATTTTTATGGCATCTTTCTATTGTTTTTTGATTAAAACCAATGCTAATAGCCATGTTCTCACAGTTTAACCGTAAAATGAAGCATTCTGTTGATATGTTGATCAACCAACGTCAACCATGCAACCGGTCGCCAAATGCGCATTTCATTTGGTGGTTTTTGAATTTGTCAGATTTGCAAACGACGGCTGTGACGAACAGTGAAGTGACCACATACAGCACCTCACCCATTTCCCCTCCGTGATAATTTTTTTGGTGCTGAATAGTGACAGTGGTGCACAATTTCGATTTCACATTGCACACTAGTTTACAACGCGGCAGCACTATTTTTTTCTATTTGCAGAGAAAATTAGACCTTGCTTGCGCTGGCATTAGCTCAACGAATTTTCCTGCGCGGAAACGCGTAATAAAATCGTCAGTTCTGCTGTTGTGTAATGTGCCCCGTGCGCACTTTTTATAAAATGGACTGACTGAGGTTGCTTTGTGATGAAACGTTGAACTTTCCAAACCTACACAATCTGCCTGTTTCTGTTTACCTTTCAGGTTTGAAAACTCCAGAAATCTTTTTGGCAAAGCAATAATTTTACAACAACAAATACACGTGAAATGAGTTGTCCAATGGCCGAAGAAGAAACGGCAGAATTGCAAACCCCGGGCGCAGACAATGACCGTGTGCCCGCAGTAACGCTCTTGACTGCAGACGCCGATGCAAACAATGAGCGAAACTTGTCGGTTTCCTGTCCAGCGGCAACAAGTGCGTTTCGAAACACTACAGTTCTCATTTTTGTTTCTGTCAATGTTTTCTCAGCCGCATATGAAAACAAAACTATTCAGCTTTTGACAATCCATACGTTCGATTTTGTAGTGAGATCAGATTATGCGCTGCATTGGTTCAAATTTTGTTGCAACAAAAACAGAGTTTAGTGCTTTTGTTGCTGCTATCGCGCAACACCACTCGACATACTAAAACGCAACCGAAAGACTGCCGTGTAGTTTTAACGACTCATACAGCTGTTGTGAAAGAAAATTAAGAGAGAGACCAAAAATATTTCTGCGTAAATTGAGAGAGAAGGTCGTATGTTTCATTTTATTTCAAGTATTTTGTTGACAATCAATTGAGCGAGTTTTATCATGGCATGGCTCAGTTCCATCCATCCATTTTATTTCGCGAAAAGCAGGAAACTCCGATAAAACTGTATGAACAGCATGAAATTCGGAGACCCAAAATTCAGTTACCAGAACTATAGTCGGACTGGATAATTTGGGGCATTAGCTGATTGGCTGGTGCGTGACCGTAATCAGGTTCAAATGCGGGCCGTTCAATTTGCACTTTGCTTTTTTAAATTTTTAATTTTTGAGTGTTTGTGTTGATGAATGTTTAAATTTTCAATAGACAAAACTGGTTTGTGATTTATGAAATGCAGAAAAATCAAAAAAAGTAAATTTTTAGGCGACTTATTATTTTTTTCAGAAAAAAGAACGACGGCGACGGCAACGACGACAACTGAAAATGTTGTTTGATTTTATTTTATTTGTTTTATAGAGAAAATATGAAAGCAATCGGTTTTCAAACGAATATTCATTTTTCGATTCGAGCGTCGAGGAGAGCGCATGGCCGTCGCCGTCGTTCTTTTTCTGAAAAAAATAAAAATTCGCCTTAAAATGTATTTTTGTGATGTTTCTGCATTTCATGAATAATAAACAAGTTTCGTCCATTAAAAATCCGAACATCCATCATCAACACAATCACTCAAAAATTGAAAAATTAAAAAAAGCAAAGTGCAATTTGAACCTGATTACGGTCACGCACCAGCCAATCAGCTAATGCCCCAAATTATCCAGTCCGACTATATGTAAAAATTTTGCCTGTACAGATCGCGCTTGGACGAATAAAAAAAGAAAGAGGAGACACAAGGCTTGTTGCAATCCATTCGGACGGCGAGCAATGAACGACATCAGCGATGACATCATCAAGAGTCAAGAGCTCAACATGGAGGAGGGAGAGCTACATGCGGTCTGGAGCGCTTGTTTACGGTTTTATATCATGCCGGAGCGCACCGTGCATTGTAGCAAGTAGCAACAACTTTTTTATCAAACTTCTTCATAAGCGTTTCAGAAATACCTGAACGGATTCTGAAAACCGTGTTACTTATTCTTGTAATTTTGCATTTTCAGTTTTCACCTGCGACCTTCCCACCTTTACCCTGACACGGCAGTTGCGTCATTCAACTTCATGTTTGCCATTTCAGTTGCAGGGCACCAGCCGCTTCGACGTCAACCTGTACGCGTCGAAGAAGTCTGCAGCCAGTGGACTCATGGATTTGGCGCTGTTGATGGCAAACGCCTCGCAGTTGAAGCACATCATTATGACTGGTAGATTTGACATTGTTAGAAACGCGAGAATAGTAATGGTGCATGCAGCCTCGTGAAATCAGACTCCAGTTTGAGCATTAGCGAAAATTAAAAAAGTTGAGACTCAAATGGAGAAATTTGAAAATTTTACCGAAATTCACATTCGCGCTTGTTTTTCGGGGGCACATCACCGACCAATCAGCTGGTTGGTCATGTGCTTGAGTTCTCGAGCGTGCCTTTCCAGAGGGCAACCACCGTTTCTACACGTTGATGCTGGTGATGTTGATCGGCTCCGTGCTGATCCAGCTGGCCGTTGGGATCGCGTTGTTGTTTCTGGCGACACGAAAGATTCGAGACGAACGCGACGAGCCCGGCACCGACGCGCAGCAGTCGAATCGGCGGGTGGACTTTGTGAATAATTGCGTGCTAGCCGCGATACTGATACTGACGACGTTGAACGTGTTCATATCGGCGTTCGGACTCGACCAGCGAAAGGACAAGTAATTCGTACTGACGCGACGGATTTGGTTTTTTTGGTTTTTGTTGTGTTTTTCTTTTTGTTTTGTTGTTGAATCTTGAGCGACCAAACTTGATACAGTCTGCCCATTCTTTTTTGACGTTTTACTCATGTTTATACAAACCGAGTATTGGATATACGCACGCCACGTTCCTCGGGTGTTTGTTTTTATTATTCGTAAAAACGCTTTATACGAGATTTGTTGAAAACAAAATGCTGCTTGAAAATGGGGACAGTGTGAATTTTTGTTGTATCAAGTGGCTGGTGAACACAGTGGACTGTCGTCAATGGATGTGCCAGTGTGCAATCGGATGTTGTCAACGATGAATGGCGATGTTTGGCGTGTGTCAGCTGACGGCGCCGTCATCACCAGGTGGACCTTTAGTAAAGTTGATGAAAATCGTTTAAAACACGAAAACAAATTGAATTACAGTCTGACTCAATCACATATCTGATTAACTTGCTCAATGGGTGATCCCATGATGCATACATTCGATCTGTGTAGGCGTTATTGTGAAGGCGGACTTTGACTTGCACAGCAATGCATGCATCACGCGATCACCAACCAATCAGCTAGTTGGATGTGTCGTAGAGCTAAACTGTTTTCTAAAGATGCCAGTTCATTTCCACAAAACCACCTTTTCGGTCGTCGGCAACAGCAGCGCACCGACGCGTTCCCCGTGTCGCCACACCTTGTAGCCAAGATCTGGACCGGACAGCAAATCGCATTCGGACCTGAAATTGAAGCGTATTTCAGAAAAAAAACTCGGATCATTGAAAAATCTCTCAAACCAACGATCGACAATAACAGACCCCTCCAAAACGACGTCATAGTCGCGGAATTCCGGTAACTGATTTCGACAAAGGAACACTTTCGAGCCGAACGCGCCGCGCTTAACGAAAAAACTCAGCATTCGAGGTTGGTCAATGCGAAATTTCGGTGACGTGACGGCGGCTACCAATTGACCGCCAACCAGATGGACACTGAGATATCTGGAAGCTGAAAATCAGCGACAGGTTTTTTTAAATTTTAGAAACCGACGCTAACAAGTTGCGCGGTGTGAGCTAAAATTGGTTGCGCTAAACTCAATTATTTCATTCTAATTCATTTTATTATTTCTTCACCTTCATCTTCGCCACCCTGTATCTGTGTGATTTTGTCCGTTCCAACCGGCCGATCGGTGACGTCGACGTTTACAAACATCGGTCGTCTAATCGGATGCCAACCGGGTGTGCTAAGTTTGAATCCACCTGCAACACGATTTTTGCATGTCGGAAAACGCAGTGGAACAAAAACAATCAGAAAAAATGCGCTTTTTTGTTTTGCAAACAAACCGCCGAAATCAGTGGCGAGCCTCTTGCAAGCATCGACAGCAGAGTCTTTTTCCAAAGAATTGTCGACGTCGTGCCCATAGACGTTCTCGTCATTGTCCTCATCATCGTGCAGCGCGTTCGGATCAAACGAATTCATGCTCGTGCACACGTTGCCTTGTAGTTCAATGTCGTCAATCATAACAAAGCCTGGCCCGTCAGACGCCGCGGACAGCCTAAACTGAAAAAATCGATTTTCAGTTCTAAAAAACGTAAGAAAAGTTCTTATGCGTTGAAAAAGAGTGACACAAAAGCGAAACTTCTCATACATGGAATGGTTCGCGTCTGAAGTCGAGCCGCTTCAGCTGCAGTCGAACGGGACCCGGCTGCCCGCGAATCACGGGCATTTGACAATGCTCGTGGTCGCCATTGAACTCGGCACACAGTTTCACGATCACATTTTCGGTTTTCCAAATTCTGAATTCAACAAAAAATAGGTATCGTCAACCCTTTCGGTTCTGCGACTTAGTGCGTTTGCAGACATCGAAAGGAAACTAGTTTCTTGTTTGAATTCGACAATTCAAAAAATTGCCAGAGTGACCCGGTTCAATCTGAGGGACTTGGCTCACTTTCCCTGATTTTGAATTGCCGCGTCATGCACTGCTTTCCCGTCTATGCTTTCGTCAGGGAGTCGCAGAACCACAAGAAAAAACAATAACATAACGATTAAAACCACATTTTAATCACACAATGAGACGTGGAGCCTCACTTGAACGTGAATGTCGCGTCGTTTGCCAAACAGTAGGCTGGCTCACTGACCAAATTGATCTCGCCTGCATTCGTGAATGCGTATTGTGCCGTGCCGCCACCTGGAAGTTCGCAAAATTTGATTCACCAATATACAAGAAAAGTCGCCATAATGGTGCTCACTTTGGTACCCATTTCCAAAGGTGCAAAATTTGATCTTAAAATGACTTCAGAGTGTCTGCGGTACATTGTAAGTTACAATGTGAGGACGTAGCTAAATGGGCAGCAATACGGTCATCAAGAAGGGTCCCCAGGCACCAGAAAGGTGTGGACACCAACTTGGGCACTTCCATGGCAACCTTTTTTGCGTGACAGGACCGAGGAAGAGGTAGCATTGGATGGTGGCCAACGTGCAGAGTGGCCAGAAGAAAAAGTACGTTTTTCAAAAATTATTTTGTCGAAAACGCATTACAAATTGTTCAAAACCCATTGCACGATGTCCACAGCTACCACAGGTACCAAAATCATAATGCATAACGGCCACCCTGTAGAATTAGTTTTACCAAGAATTATTGAAAGGCACGGGGGAAAAGCGCAGAGAAAGGCAATGACATAATCTAAGGCACGGACTAAAAAGTATTTTTTTTGATATGATCACAAACGCTTCTAACCGGTGCCACAGACACGGGTCCGGGGGGGTACAATTCCGGCCCGCTAATTCCGGCCTGAAGAGTTCCGGCCCGCTCATTCCGGCCCGAAGAATTCCGGCCCGAAGAATTCCGGCCCGGATAATTCCGGCCCGAAGAATTCCGGCCCGGAGAATTCCGGCCCGATGAATTTTCGCCAGCACGAACAATATTAAACCACGAAGTGTTGTTTGGTAATCAAATATCGATGTTCACATGTTACAGTATATATTTTCAATGATGTTTGGAAACTGATTTTAGTTAATGTTGTTAATTGATTTTTTTGGAAAGAGAAACCGTTTTCAACATAATAAATAAAAAGATTTTTTTATCACGAACCAGGATTTGTGAACCATCACTTATTAACTGATTTTTGTTTGTGCTGTGTGTTGTCCCTTTTGGTATCATTTCTGCATTATTTGATTTGCGTGATCTTGCTGGCTGGTTTGCAATTTCATAATTTCAGACGTGACTTTTTTGTGCTTCAAAAAATGTCTTGTTTTAGGCAAATTTCGCTGGGTGGGGTGTCAAGCAAATTTCGAGGGGGGCACTAGTGCAGAAATACAAGTATTATGTTGAACTTGCTGGAACAAAAATACAAACCTCAGGTATAATTCTCCTCGGCTAACAAAGCTTCAAACTAGCTGTACGAATTTCTTTATTCACGTTGTGAATAATTATTACCAATCGATATTTGATTACCAAAAATCACTTCGTGGTTAAATATTGTTCGTGCTGGCAAAAATTCGTCGGGCCGGAATTCTCCGGGCCGGAATTCTTCGGGCCGGAATTCTTCGGGCCGGAATTCTTCAGGCCGGAATTCTTCGGGCCGGAATGAGCGGGCCGGAATTCTTCGGGCCGGAATTTCGCGGGCCGGAATAGTACACGAGCCACACGGGTCAAATGGCGAGTAGTTTTTCAAAAAATCAGTGGTAATTTTGGCTTGGTTTGGTTTGCAGTGCATAAAGAAAAGGATGTTGCCCACAAGATCACCTCAATAAAAAATTTACTACAAGTCTTATTAACAAGCCCGATGAAAACACACATTAAACCATCAACTATAATTACAATACAAAGTCCAATCAGTAAGCGACACACGGAACATCCAGCTCACACTAACCTATAAATCCACAAACCCAGCCGCATTCCAAATCAAATCGGCGTTGGCGACGAGAAAAGGGACAACAACTTCAGCGTGGACACTTCTTCTTGGGTCTCATCGTTCGATTGTCATCATGCGCCGCGTTGTGCTTCTGAGTGTCGTGGCTGTGCTGCTGCTGTGTGCTGCTGCTGCCGGGCTTGCAAGTCAGGTTGCTTGCCCGCCAGGCACTTTTGATTATTACAACTACGACGCAGACACGGGAACAGCAGACGCGACCGCGGTAAGGGGGGCAGGGGCGAGCTGTTTGCAAACACAACTTATTGCATGGTACTCATGATTCTCACTATCATTTATTGTTATCATTTTCTTTGTTAAAATACTGAAACACCTGCTCAGGAAAGCTGCCAATTTTTAAAATTCCATTGATGTTTGCGTCATTTCAGTCAAACAAGCGTGATACGCAGGCGCAGGGGTGGGGCCGCTTCATGCGAATGATGTGGCGTGCGATGATGAAGAAACGGGGGTGTTGATAAAAATGTGGATAAACGTGATTTGATAAAAAGATTTTATGAACAGCTGACTGACCCTTTTTGAATAATTTTGTGCTGTTATGATCCGATCATAGTTGTTTTTCTGTTGTTATACCTTTTCAACCACACCCATAACAAAATGTAGTTTTAATGTGTTTTGACTACTTGGCCATTATGCACCTTGGTTGTTGTTGTTTTGCGGCCGGCGAGTGTTGCAAACTCATCAGCTCGGCGTTGCGCCGGTAGCTGCATGACTGACGGGAGTACCGTCACTTGGCAGTGTGGACTTTACTGCCCATTTTCGGACTTTATTGCAGAGTTTCGGGCTTTGCTGCACACTTTCGGGCTTTATGTGGCTCTTTTTTCGTTGTATACCGAACCGAAACCACCAAGCAAAACAAAACAAAAAGCAAAAAAAACAGTACTGGCTCACTCGGCAACTGTTTCGTGTTCGTCCAGCGCGCCAGTTTGTAGGCGTCCGGCGACCGCAGCCACACCCACTCGTCGTCCCAGTTCTTCGGACGCCACGCGCATCCGTTTGGCTGATCGAATGAGCACTGCATTTGCGAGGCCCTCGTCACGAGACCCGACAGACCGCCTGTGCACGGCGTAATACGAGATCGTTTTGTTTTGGTTGACAGTATGTTTCTTTAAACCTGTCACTTTTTGCTCAAAATACAGAGCTGGCGAAGGAAGAAAGAACGGACCGGGGTTGCAATAAACCATATTCAGCGACAAATTAAACGTTTGATTTTAACCAAACCACGTACATTCGTTCTTCTGACTGCGAATTCAATTCGCATGCAGTCCAACCAAGCCAAGGAGAATTGGACCTGTCGAACAGAACAACGCGCACGTGATTGTTAGCACGCCACGCCGCTCAGAATCTTTTCAGGTCAGAATATGAGAGAGCCATTTTTTGTTCTCATTCGAAAATTCGTTTTTTCTTCGACAACACCACCAATCGAGTTCCTATATGTCCCATGGAACTTGGACTGGCTTATACGGATCAATTGAAAGTACAGAGCTGTGAAACTTTGTTTGTCGTTCAATACTTCTGAGAGGCGTCTTCACTGTTGTTGATGGCCCGATGATATCCCACGCTGGCGAGGTGAACTGCGGTCGGGCTGGGGCAACTGCAACAAAATGGAAGAAAATGCTCTTTAATTGCATTCTTTCATCAATGTTTGTCGATGAACACCCAGTTTTGCTAGCGTGGTTTGTCTTGATTGTATTTGGTTGTTTGATTTTACCAACTGCGTTCTTTTCAAACCGCAAGTCAAGACGTAACCGTCCCGTTTTTTTTGTTGCCAAAACTGAAATGACGTTGCCAAATCGTCATACTCACCATTTTTTCCACCGGCGCACTTTTCGCCGAGTTCGGTGCTGAAGCGGATGTCATCAATCATGAGGAAGCTGTTGAAGAAATCGTAGCCTTGTATGCCAACCTGGGTTTATCAAGAAATCGGATAATTTATGCTGCATGTACACACTTGGGCGAGATTAGAAAACCAAAGTTTTTTTGGAAAACGGTTTTTTTCATTATTGTCCGCAAGAATGAAAACAAGCGATTTCTTTTCTGCAATTAACGTCTGAGAACCGTCCGTTTCAAACAGTCCTGCAAAAAGTCTGTTATTTCAAGCTTCTAATTATTAATGTAATGCTGGTTGTTGACTCCTATAGGTCCGATTTGGATTGAATTCGGATTGGTTAGAAACGAATTTCGTTTTTATGGATTTCGACTATCGTTATACCACTAGTTTAACGAGTCGGGATTATTTTCAGCTTACAGTAGACCTCTAAAATTACAGGCCATCGGCTGATTAATTGGCTGGAGCACACGTGATGCATGCTTTCTGTGCAGGCACTGCTGCGGAGGTGGAGTCTGTGCGTGCACAGAAAGCATGCATCACACGTGATCACCAGCCAATCAGCTGATCACCCTTTGTTTTGAGTTCAACCGTAACTCACATGAAACGGTTCATCCTGTTGCGGTATCACCGCCGTGCATTCGCCTGTCGGTTGCGTCCACATGTTGCACGGCAGCGGTTGCTCCCAGCGCACTTCGAAGTTGTGCATGTCCAGGACTAGCGCGCGAATGTTTGCGTTTCCGTACTGATAGAAGCTGTGTCGAATGTCGAAACAATGTAGAAACGACTATATGGAATAACAACCAATCAGCTACAACTACAAATTATCCAGGACGACTATAGAAATGAATATGGAACAATGTAGAAACGACTAATAGAACAGTGAAGAGAACCAGTGACGGCGCTAAAAAAATTATTTTTATCCTGCTCTGCTCACCTGAACGTCAGGGTGCTGTCCGTTTCGGTGCAGCCGATTGGGGAACTGTATAAAACGGCGTGCTTCAGTGGAACGGATTTACCACCGGCAACGATGAATTGTTCTCCTTGAAATAAAAATACGAACTTTTCATTTTCGTAACTATTAGACAAGCTGACACGCTTCAAATAAATGTCCGAACACGTGTCCTGTGGCGTGTCCCGCATCGTGTCCTATTCCACACGATGTCCCGAAAATGGAATTTTTTCACTTAAAAATAAGATTCGTTTTCCGGGACAAGACGGGACACGGACACGACTCAGGCAGGACACACGAAACACCAAAGAAATTCCAAAAAGGTCATTGAAATCACCAATGTCTGGAGACCGTTGGGTGCCTCGCGGTAGAATCAGCGGCGGGTACAGTTTTGCTGTGGTTTTATTAAAAAGGTACCAATTGACAGAATCGATTTCGGTGTTCTCCTCGTTCGGCATGTTCTCCCATCTGCATTGCGAAACGTCCGTGAAATCGCAGGTCAATTCTTTGGCGCTCAGAACGTATTCATATTCGTAGCCTGTCGTTATGTATATGGCACAAGCAATAACAAGAAATGAAGTTTAGAAATGGTAAATGAGAAATAGGAAGAAAGGTCCTTCTCCCACCTGTTCTCATCTCAGAATTACTTAAAGCCTGGGTGTATCGAGTGTTTAAGTAACGGACTTACTACACTCCTTTTGGCCACCCGTGGTTGTGCCAGAGACAAACCACACCTAGGTGCAGGTTTACCCAATTATTAAATTCATCAACCTAGGTACAGGTGTATCCAACTATTAAATTCATCAGCGTTACACCATCAGGAGTCCACTTAAAATTAGCATAGACCTAACTACTTGTAGGTCAGAGTTTAGGGGGAAAATGTTTAGGCACTTTTTCATAGAAAGCAACAGAAAACTACGACTTGATTGGACGTGCCACTCTTACCGGTAGCGGCGAGATTAATGTCGTCGTTTAAAATTGGCACAATCCCAAGATGATATTCCATCCGGTGAACGGCATCTTCCGTTCCAGGAGCACAAGCATCCGCTGAATAGACCAATGAAATTCACGATTATTGCAGAGTGTGGTTTCCAAGTCTTGTGATTTGTGTTTTTGCTACTATGTACGTTTGAAACTTACCGGCGTTTATGTACAATGAACAGAAGGTGCAGATCAGAATAAATGGAACTGTTGATTCCATAGTTTGTTGTTGTTGTTGTTGTCGTCGTCGTCATCAAAAACCATTCAGTGCATGTTTCTGCCCTTGCGCCGGAAATTTGCAAACAACCACAGTAATTAAACAGGAGTTAACAACAATCAACCAAACCAAAAACTTTTGCAGTTCGCGTTGTCAGAATTAGGCGGTGGCGAAGTTGAATCTAAAGGTGAATCTCGTAAAGCACGTTATTAAAATGCAACATCGACTCAAACAAGACAGTCAACAAGTACATGTGCGCTGGTGACAGGCAATGCTCGCACTGATTATTATTGTTATTACATGAAACTTACTAGTTCTACATTTATGAGGTTGAAAAAAACAGCAAAACTTTTCTATAAGTGCATCACGCGAATAATGTACACCATATTATGGCATTTTGGCCAGTTGCCGTGTGTATGTAAGTTATTTTTAGAGGTGGGTGTTGTCTGCTGACGCTGCATGGAGTGTCTCCATCATGCAATGAAAAAGTTTGGATGTGTGGAAAATGACGTTGTTGTGTCAAGTTGCGGATTTCGTCTTTGTTTCCCATCGGGGTGGTGGGTGGATATGCAAACATCAAAACAATATGGAGACGCGAAACAAAATGGCATCATCACTAATCACTACTGAATGAATACTGAAATGTAGAAATTCTGATCATTGCGACTTGAAAAGAAAGTTATTATTGCCGAAAACGACTTCGTTTGTTTGTTCGGTAAAGCGGTCGATTTATTAAAAAAATCAGAATCGTCGACGTTTTAGTTTTTACACGCTCGAAACCACGGCTTTCTGACTGGTTTCTTTCCGTCTGGTGTTGTCTTGAACAGACGAATGTCGTCAACTCCGCAGGCCCCCTGGCTGATGCTGGTCGACGGATTGATACACTTGAATGAAATCTGCAAGTTTAGAACGACGACTTCAATCAATCAACACGGTCATTATAGCATTTCATATTAAATCGACAAAAATTGGTAGCCGCAAAATACGATTTCTATTCGTTTTTAGTTGAGTAATGCATTATTTTAACCATCCATCCATTTTATTCGCAAAAAGCAGCAAACTCCGATGGAGCGGTATGAACAGCATGAACAGACCCATGAAAAAATTTAATCCAGAAAGAAAAAAGAAAAAAGTAAAACCAAAAAACTCCGTTATAAGCTATTATAGTCCAACTCAACAACACATCCAACTAGCTGATTGGTTGGCGGTCACGTGATGCATGGATTCTGTGCAAACCAAACTCCGCCTCCACACAGCAGTTCATGCATGCATCAACCAATCAGCTAGTTGGATATGTCATGGAGTTACACGGTGTCACCGCTGTGAGCTTGCTTGCGTTTTTTTGTGCGTTCATTCACCTGCGACGTGTTCGGCGGGCAGATGACGCTGGTCTGTTTCCAAATCTTGCGCATGATGCGTGCGTTGACGTTGGCGCCAGCGATCGAGACGCATGTCTCGTCGCAGCACATGTCAAACAGCATGCCCTTCGTCGCTTGATAGGACGCGAACGACACAATCCGTGGCGCCATGAACCACGTCTCCGCAGCGAGCACGCCTTGTTGGCCGGGCTTCACATAGACGGCTGCGTACGGATTGTTTCCACCGCCGGCGTCTGAAACGTCTAAAATGATCGTAGACGGGGATTTTTTTTAAAAAACCGAAAATGCTCTTTTTATGTACGACTGTCAGCGTGTGTTGTTGTTGTCGTTGTTATTGATTGTTGTCGAAATAAAAAAAAACATTACTTCTTCTCGCTGGAACGCCGGTGACGCGATTGCGAAATTGCCCGGCGACCATCTTGAAGCGCGGCCGGTCTTCGTGGCCGTCGCCCTCAAACAATATCATTCCGTTGCGGTCCAAATTGTTGTAGCCGCACAAATTGTCGTTTGACTCTGCAACAAAAAAAACAATGTCTGTTCAGTGAAGAGTGAGGACAGACGAATTCGAACAGTGGCTTTTTTTATCATCCGCAGTTTATCAAAAAAGCTCTATGGCAAACAATCTCGCGAATGCCGTATGTCGTCCTTTTGCTCGGCAAGAATTTTTATTGCTTTGCATCCCGGTTCACCCGTTTCTTGCTTTCGTATGCTCACCAAATTGGCACTGTATCATGTCACACTCAAGTCCCGTTCCGTCAATGTCCATTTTGTCTGCGCCGCTTTTGTCATTCTTCCTCGACGCCGCAGTGGTCGAGGTCGCTTTCGGCAGTGATCGCTTGTTGCTGTTGCCGTTGTTGGTATTTGTCTTGCTCGGTGGCTTGCGCCTCGCGGATGCTGTGTTGCCTCTCTTTCTTGTTGCTTCCGTGACGGTTGACGGTCTAAAGAGCTCCTCTGAGTAATCATCATCATCACCATCCGGGTTGTCGGTTGTGACTGCTAAAAAAGGGCAAGCAACTTGTTACACATGAGTGGCTGCCTTCAATCTTTCATGCTTGTAAACCGGAACAGGTCAATAGCCGAATTTGTGTACGTGTGGTTGCTTGTCGTTCCGCTTTTCGAGCTTCGATGCGCTCCAGCCAGATTTCACGAAGCACACGGAAGTCTTCCGCTGTTAGGGTTCCGCAACTATGAGCGACTGCAAAATCTGGTTGTTATAAAAGGGTTTTGGAGCCGGTTTTTTTTAAAGGAAACACATGTTTGTCGTATTCGAAAAGAAGAGTTTCAACTGCTCACTCAACCTTATTGGTCTTGTTTCCAATGTCATCTTGATTCAAAATTTACCTGAGCTTTGAGTGACAACAAAAGCGACCACCAAAAGCGCAGTCTTATAGCACGTGCTCATGTTGATGCTTGTCTGGCATGCGTTGCATATGGAATCTGTCTTTTTGCAGGACAATTTCCAAGCCAAGTTTGACAACGAACAAATTCAGCCAGCTCAGACGAACCGATGAAGTTACAAGTACATAGTTTATATCAAGCGTGTGTGTCATTAGTGACTGAAAGGCGCTTTCACTCTGCTGCCAGCTGCCATTGTGCACTACAATACACACACCCGTGCGCTGGCAGCAGTGATCATTATGGCCAATGGCCTGACACGCACACAAGTAACACTTGCAAACAAACTTGTCTTCAGTCATGGTGCTAATGTTGTTTGACTTGTAATATGTGTTATTTCCAGACGAAAAAAAACATAGATTTTTATCAAGCGTGTTGTTGTTTATGATTCCTGGCTGTCCGCATGTTACAGTACCTTGGGCGCAAACATTCACAAGTTTCAGGAGTACGCAGTACTCAAGAGATTGTAGATTTTTTCAATACACAGAAACTGAGCATCAGACCAATTCTTTGACGATTATGCCACTATTCAATAAAACAAGACATCCCGTTGCCATGTCAGTCGGCGGCCTATCTCTTGCACGCCGGTTTTCTGAATGTCCGCTGTGGTCTTCTGCCGTTTGATTTCGTTTTGAACAGTCGTACAGCGTCGATGCCGCATGCGCCCTGATTCAGGTTTCCTTTCTGATTCGTGCATTTGAATGAAACCTGGAATAGAAAAAAGAATTATAACCCAGTCTACGGTTGGAACTGTTTTCGTATTTTGAAAAAATGAACTAAAAAATTTTACTATTATTTTTCTTATTAAACGTGGCCCCCAATATGCATTTGGACGCACAGATAGGGAAACTGTTGCACGCGGGTGCGCGCGCAGCCACAAAACTGAACGTGAACAGTTTTGTGCTAGAAAATGAAAATAACAAAACTAGTTGGAACTTTGTTTTACGAATAAATTTATTTCAATTCATATTCGGATTACGTTCGAGCGCGAAACAACACGTTCACTTTTCACTTGTGCGGCTGTTCCACATATCTTCTCAACATTTTTGCCTACTTTGTACAAAAAAATAATTTGCTAATGTAATTTCCCAAACAAGTTTCCCATTATTGCCCCAATAATAATCCACTTTGTGATGACATGACACTGCACCTGTTCAGTATTTGCGTGACAGAGAATCCCAGCATGTAGCCACTGTTTATCGAGGTGCTGTATGTTGCCCTCAATGACAGTGCACCGGTCATCACAGCACGCCTCCAGAAACACGCCAGCAGTCACTTCGTAAAAGTCGAATGCGACGATGCGCGGAACGCGGAAATGCGTGAACGCTGTCAGAATGGCCTGTTGGCCAGAGGTGACGAACGCAGCCACGTACGGATTCTCGCCGAGACGATCTGAACAGAATCAACTCTTTGTGTTTGTTTTTTTGGCGTCAAAGAAACAGCGTACAGACCGACAGACTGCACATCACTTGAAAGTAAACGTACTCTGTCTCGACTTTACACCAGTTGCTCGATTGTGAAAGTGCCCTTTGACTTGTTCAAAACGTGGATGCTGTGCGTTGTTGTCGCCGGAGTACAAAATGATACCATCCGCTTTCATGTTGTTGTAGCCGCAGAACGTCGAGATCGGATCCGGATTATCTAAAGTGAATGTATCTTCAGATGAACATGGTAGTGATCTCGACCTATACCAAACAGAGTCTTGTCTAACACGTAATTTTCAAAACGGTTTTTACTATATTTCCAATTTTTGGCTGTTTCTAATCTCATTTTGCTGTCAAAAAACGTGCCAAACTGTACCGAATTCGCACTCGACCATGTCACACTCCAAGCCCGTTCCGTCGCTCTCATAATCCAGACGTGGCCGTTCATTTATATTCGTTATGAACACTGGCGGAATCGTTGTTGACTCCGTTGTAGTCGTGGTCTCCGGATAGGTCCACGTGCGTCGCGTTGTCCGTTCGGTTGTCTGTGTGCGTCGTCGCGCCGTTGTTGTCGGACTGGTCGACCGCGGCGGTGTACCGTGGGTCTCCGTTCGCGTCGGCCGCGTAGCGGGCGGTTTGCGTTGCGGTACGAAAAACGGCCGAAACGGGCGATTCCGTGCACCGCCGCTGCCCGCCTTCAGCGCGGACGCATTCGAGTCGGCCGAACGAGCGGCCGCTGTCGGCCGAATTCGACCGCGACGCCGTTGCTGTTGCAGCGCGTTTTCCGCGAATGTTTTGTGCTGCTGCGGTGTGCGCAGGCGACCTCTCGCACGACCGGAGGATGATGACGACGCCGATGATGCGGGACGCCTAGAGGCGGCGCCACTTGGCGAGCGGACGGTTGAGGCGCGCCGCCGGCCACCTGAAACATGTGCTGCGTGTGCTTTCGGCGCTAGGGCATGATGTTGGTGCGGTCGAAACGAGTCGTGCCGCTTTTGACGGCGCCCGGTCAGTGTCCATTGGAGGTCGCGCGCGGCTGCCGCTGGACGGTCAGCTAGAAAAGAGCACACACACAGACATGCTCTGCTGCAATAAAGCCATAAAGAACACACTGCTTATGTGCTTGGCGGTGCTGGGTAGAAGCTGGACTTTTTTTGTGATACCAGTAATTGGTGGTGAGAGTGGAAAGTCGTGTCCGCTAGACATGCATCGGAAAAAAAACACATGCTAAGAGAAAGAGCGTTGGTTCATTGAAGCGTGCAAGTTCAGCAAAATTGGTCTCTCCCCATTCGTACCCTTGATCTCTTCGTGGCACAGAATTGATTTGTATTGCAGATTGTCGACCGCAACAAAGGCATGCGGCTCGAGTTTCGCGGTACTCTCCGAATGATACGCCCGAATAGCGAACTGCAACAGCAACGCGCAGGTTCTGATGTGTGTTGTTGTTTGCATAAAAACAGAATAAGCACGATTATTTAGCTTGTGATGGATGGTGACCTTTTCGTTTTCCAACGGTCCTTGGATGGCAAGCGCGTACGTTGGTGCGTCCGGGTCGTCGCGGCGAAACGGCGGGTAGCAATGGATGACGGCGTTCGTGGCGGCGTCGACACGACACACGTCCACTGCGGCGCCTTCCGACAGCCACGCTCTGCGTTTTGTAACGATCTGATTAGACTGTGAGCTTTTTGCTTTATTCTATGATCAATTTTCTTGGGGTTCTGAGACTGATTGCGTTTGCAGATGTAGAATGGAAACTAGTTTCAATCGTTATGTGGCAATTCAATATCGCCAAAGTGACTCGGCCCTATTTAGGGGACTCGGATCACTTTGCCAATATTGAATTCCCGTGTCATGCATGGAACTGTTTACCTACATGTGATCTTTGCACACATTGAGTCTCGGGACCAAAATAAAAGCTCGCATCATATCACTCGAAATGCGAGCGTACATACTTCATCAGAAGCACACCGGTAACCTCTTCATTTTGGCAGTTTATCGGGCTGCTGTACAAGATGGACGTTGCACCGTGCTCGTCGATCGGTGTCCAAATGAAATGGCCATCTGTAATTTGCGTCAACGTTCATCAACTTGACGAATGTCAATATAATGTTGGTGTTTTGTAATTTTGAACGTATTGTCAAAGAATCGGCTAGGTGTGTATTGTAAATTTGTAATTTTGGGCGTATAGTCAAAGAATCGGCCAGGTGTATTGTAATTTTGGGCGCATTTTCAAAAAATCGGCCAAACAAACGTCTGTTTTCACTCACCGGGTTCTTCCCCAGTTTCAGTCAGATATGGCCACTTTAACAGATGCACGAATGGCTCGCTTTCTGGTTGTAGTCTCCATTTTGGAGCGTCAGTTGACGTTACAACGTCGTTGCCCCAGAAGCAGTTCTTCTGCAACACATGCAGCAAAAATGTATTTTTATAGTTCCCGCATTAATCAACTAACGATCTGAACATGATAAATTGCGTGACAAACACCAAAATCGAAGCAGGTCAGTGCGGATGCCGCTGGTATGCTGCGTCCGTGTCGATACGCGCTCGGCAGAAAATCGTGGTCGATGTCGTTTGGTGGTTTTTGAATCGTAGAATCCGTTCCTATCAAATGTTATGAAACGGGTATTTAGATGAACGTCCTCTTTTGAGTTTATTGTCTGCATTTTATAAAAAAGGCTTTTAAGCCTATGTTAAAACATAGGTCGCGCAAACGGGTAAAAAGACCAAGCAAAATCAGATTTGTAAACCGGGCCGAAGGCACGGGTCAAAAGGCCAGCATGCACAAAAACAATAGTACGAGCGAGTGTGCCGTTGAAAGAGCAACAACGCTGTAACAAATGTCAACAGAATGCTTGCAGTTTGGCTAAAGTGATTGTATCTTTTGGACACTGCGTTCGATCATCATTGTATGTTCCGATGCAATCAGCAACTGACCTTACCCGTAAAATCTTGTGTCGGCACGCAGGAATCGCCCAGCTCAGCGTCCAACTGCACACGATTCATGATGACGAAGCTGTCCACGAGGTCGTACGCGTGAATGCCAATCTAAACACCTAGGAATCAAATGGCATGATTCATGGAACGGTGTGACATATATCGAGTGTGTGCGAGTCTGAAGAGCAAAACGAAAACAACGATTGATGAATGTTAGCAAAATGAAATTACGTGAAATGGTTGTTGCTGCGGTGGCACTGCGATTCGGCAGTTCAACGCCGCTCTGCTACAATCGGCGCTCCACGGGAGTTGCTGCAAGTCACTGGACAACAGCACAACGCGCAGTTTTGCTGTATTGTAGAAGAATCTCCTGCAATATTCAAGAAATTGAGTTTTTCCTTAAACTTTCGCTGAGACTACTTCTTTCTAACACGCTTCGCAAGTATAGGAACCAGAAAACTTGCTCAACAGACTCGATTGTCATTGTTGCTGGATTTCGCAAGCATTTTATGGGCGCACTGTACAGCAGCGCCTGCTTCGACGACCGTTTGTCGCTGCCAGTCAGCAGCATACGGGCGCCTGGAAAATCGGATGACTGAATTTACGTAGGTCTCGTTAGCATCAAGCTTTGAATCGAGAAACAACATGTGCAACTGTTTAGCCTGTTCGAGAGTCAAACCTTTCTCCGGCGTTCTCAGCGACGAGCCAAGTGGTGCCACTTGTATCGGAAATAGACGACTGTTAAATTTCTCAAAAATGAACCAGTCGACATAATCGGCGCCGTGTATGTCAGTGATATTGTTCGGATAATTGCGCCAGCTGCACTCAGACATGGATTCGAAGTCGCAGTCAAGATCCGCTGCTTCATAAACGTATTCATCTGGGTGCTCTGTTGAAAAACATCAAAATGGTATCTGTTGTTCGAGTCAAACAAAAAAAGCAGATCGGAAAAGATTTTTTTCTTCTGTTTTTACCGTAAACAGAAAATTGAAAGTTTGCCTCCGATGGCTCGATGCCGAGATGCGTTCGTAACTGTGCTATTGAGTCCTCGTGACCAGGTGAACACGAATTGCCTGGAATTTTTGTGGAAAAAACAGTTATTAGCAACAAAACTTAGGCGCAACAAAATGATTGCTGCCAAAATAATTCGTGAAAAATACTAGGCAACAAACTGAACAACTGCACAGCAGCATTGCTGTTTATTCTGCATCCTCATTCACTAGCATTCATCCTGCGTACCTGAATTTGGAAGCGTGAATAGTACGCTGGCAATTGAAATCAATCGTAGCGCAGTCATTTCTTGTCTTTTGTCGATTAGAGTTGAATTAATTTTTTACAGGAACGTGCAATGAGCTGAAATAACGTATGGCGTTTTTGAGAACTGATGTTGAAGGTGAATAAATTTTTCGGGTTTTTTAACGGATTTTTAAAGACGGTTTCTAGTTTTGCAAGTTAAAAGCACACTTGGGCCCTGCAATATAGCGCCACAGAGGTTGATTTATTTATTTTTAGAATTAATATATAATTTATAGCAATGACATAGTACGTCTGGACTTTTTTCGACGTTTCAACAAGTTGTGTAGAATAAAAACGAAAGTTTGGACTGAAACAAACACGTCGTTAAGCAATGTGTTTTCTTGTTTTCTCATGTGTTCGACATGTGGAGAATTAAGTGATGTCTGTTTCAAGAGTTGTTTGTACGCACACAATTTTTGTTCGGCTAAATGTGCATGTATCTTGGAATATTTTCACCTTGCTCGAGAATTTGAAAACTGACTTCGACTTCGCATCATACCACGCATTACGCAAGCCATGCGTCTGTTGTGTTATAATTCATGCTGCGAAACAGAGAGTTTCTGAGCTGAAGAAAATGTTGTAAACAGAATTTTTTGAACACCAGCACAAAACCGAATTTATCAATGTTACTTCTGCTGCAAAACTTTTGATCAGCAAATAATGTTGGACATGAGTGATTGCGTGGTTTGTTTCCATTTCCATTTGCATAACATGTATCCAAAACTGTTTGACATACAGCAAATAACATACAAACATGTACACGTGAGAAAACTGACTACATAATGCACACGTAAAAAAAGAATGAAAAGGTTGGTATAAAATGAGTGTTGCATCAACGCCGTTGCGCGAAGGAGTGGTTACACGGTTTCAATCAAGCTTTGTTTGACAAATTATCATCGTTTGGAAAAAAAGCAAAACTAACTTTTCTAGTTCAAAAAAACATGTTGACATTTTATCCTCTGCAGTTACACACGCATTTTTTCAGTTCAACGGGTCATTGGCATGATGTATTGTGGTCGTTTACAACACAGGAATAGGTTAATAGCAGACGCAATAGGTTGAACGGAGAGGTAGAGATGTGAAACTATCCTCTAACCCAGTTCTGAAATTACGCTACAGTTAAATCGATTTTTTTCAATTATTTTCTGTCCATTAGTCAGAGCCCATCGACGGCCAGACCAGCAGATGTGCATATTGTATCAATTGTTCGAAATACACGCTGAAAAAAGTTCGAACTGGTGTCCGGTGGTGTGTCCCGAGCCGTGTCCGTGACCCGCATGATGTCCCGATATTGAAAATTTATTCATTTACATTTGCTTTCCGGGACAGGACACGACGGGAGAGACGTACACGGCTCGGTCACGAGTTCGAACATTGTTCTAGCGTGTAATCACTTTAATTACAGAATTCATCTTTTCTTGGCGCCGCAAACCGGCTGCAACTGAGTCCACTGCTCAAGCATCTTCTCCTCATCACCGCTGCCTGACTGTTCGTCGATTCGTTTATACAGACGGACGTTGTCCAATCCGCACGCTCCCTGCACGCCTCTGCCGTTCCTTGGTTCGTTTACGCATTTGAATGTGATCTGTTGAACAAAACATCGCAAAACGTACATTGAAGTGGTTTTAAGTACAGTACTCATGACAAAGAAGCGAGGTGCTGTCACTTTCTTAGCAGAAGATCGCGAATGGGATCAGAGTTGCGAGAAGACAACCACAAATAAATGGGGTGTTTGACTTTAACCAATTCTGTAAAACATTCTTTCTTCATCTGTAATTCAAAGTTTCGCTTTATTCTGCGAAAAAGGTGACAGATTTAAACAAACACCCGTTACCTGATGCGTGCTCGTTGGGCATATCGCCCCTCCCTGATGCCAAATGAATCGATCCGAACTCTGCCGATTCGGCACCCGGGCCCGTTTGCACTGTTCGTCTTCGGCTTCGCTGTGGCAGCAAATCTGCTTTTTTATTGAAAACTTCAGTGTATGAGTTATATGTGAAAACAAAATTAAAAAAAAACATGATTATAAAAACAAATTCTTCCATGTTGTTGTGCCTGCTCTGGTATGAGTGGGAAACGGTAAACAAAACGAAAACGAACAAAGAAAACTGATCCAACGATCACACATTCACCTCCAAGTGAACGCCTTGCGCCTGCATGGCGTCGAAGAACATGAAACCGACGACGACGTCGAACGGCAATGGTGGAAACTGCTTCGTGGAAAGAACGGCCACTTGCTTGGTGTCCGTGTACGCCGCTGCATAGCCATCCAAACGCCTCCAACCTGTCGAGGGGGGTAAAGTTCAATAATGTTTGAAGAATATGCACGTTTGATGTTTAATGCTTTTGCCAACTACGTTTGATGCCATACGATAACATCGAAGTTCGCATCGTCACCGCTCGTGGCCCGGTGGTAGCGCGTTAGACTTTTTTGTCTGTGTGTTCGGGGGATCGAGCCCCGCCGAGAGGGGTGTATAGGCACTTAATGGCAGAGAAAACTCAATAGGCGCCTTACTCGACGGCGTTCTGTACGCTTTTCTAAGTTAGCCCTGGCTAAAAGCATCCCCTGAAAACCCCCAACAACAACAACCATCTCGAGATCGGACGCCTCTCGGTGGCCGATAGAACATGCCGGCGACTGTTTCAAACATTGCTGGATTGGTAATCTCGTTGTCGTTGTCGTCGGCGCTGTTGTCGCTCTGTGTGTAGTTGCAAATGCTCGTATCTGTCAAGCAGAAATAGAACTTTGATAAACACCTTTTAGTTACGATTAGTTAAGGGTTTTACGTAACTGTGCATCTGTTCTGATACTTTCGAGTTTGTGTTTCCCGTACCTCCGGCAGTTCCAAAGCCGCACTCGATTGCACTGCAGTGCTCCTTGGTGACGCTGCCTTCCTCCTCTTCACTTGCTTGCTCGTTGTTCTCTGCTTGCGGTGGCCTGGTGTCGCTCTCCAGTGAGTTTACTATAATTCAACAAAAAGCTGTTTACTCTCTCCCCACTGATTCATGAATCATACTGTTATGCAAGCTCCTCTACCCCAATCAGAAGCGGAATTGCAGAGTTTGGCGCGGTACTTGATGTTGTCCACTGCGAGCATGCCACCAGTGCCGTTGTTCCAGTCGTCGGCCACAATCGCCAGCTGAAATCATCGTGCTTGAATTGAAAAGCGGACAACCACTCAAGTGGAATCACTGACGTAGCCTGGTGGTAACGCGTTAAACTCTTGTGTCTGTGCGCTCGGGGGATCGAGCCCCGCCGACGGGTGTATAGGCACTTTATGACAGAAAAAACTCGATGGGCGCTTACTCGACGGCGTTCTGTACACGTTTCTGGGTTACACCTGACTTAAAACATTGCCTAAAATCGCCAACAACAACGACAACAGCTGACAAACAACGCACATGTTCTTCGTTGACTGGTCCGGATATCTGGACGATATAGTGCGGCGCTTGCTTAGCGTCCACTTCGTCGCACGATACGAACCGTTGCTTTTCGGCACTGAATCGACAGACGCTGATCGTTGTACCCTTGGACGTCCATGCGCTTCAAAGAAGCAGCGGTTGAATGTATGAAGACATAGAACAAACAGAATGTTTATTGAAACCTGTCACTCTTTTTCAACAGAATGCACAGCCGGCGCGAACAGAAGACAGAACGGAATTAGACGTTTCCCGATGACCAAACCCGATGCGCCGGTTCCGGTTCTTTTCTTTGTTAAAATTCACAGGTCTGCTCTGTATTCTGTGTCCACAAAGTGACAGGTTTTAAGAGCTTATAATCGTGGTCATGCTCGTGGCTTGGGTGGTAGCGCGTTAGATTCTTGTCTGTGCGCTTGGGGTTGGGGGATCGAGCCCCGCGCCCCCCTTAACGACAAAGAACACTCGATGGGCGCCCGACTCGACGGCGCTCTGCACGTTTTTTTTGGTTAGCCTGGCTAAAATCATTGCCTAACATCATCGCTTTTTGTATACTGTAACTTTCAGAGAAAATTTTACTCGAATCGCAGCTGCCCGTCGGATGACTCATCCTGACAGCGAATAAGCGCACTCCACATCACGGCCTTGCCGTCGCCTTGCGCGGTCACACTCACCCACGGGTCTGCTAAAACACGCACGTCCAGTGAATTATAGTGTTTCGAAATTTTGCTGATCTTGACGATTTTCACGATGTTATTTCTAGCTAAAACACACACACACAAGGAAATAAATGAGTTTCAAACTTTTCTGACGTTCACGACTTTAACGCTTACAACCAGTGCATGTGCCCTTTCTTGCGGTCTGCGCCTGGTTTGCGTATTTATTGTACCGCGGGGCCCCGGGCCGCAGGTCCGTCCGTACGAAAAGGCCCGCGAACTGCTGCAGCACAGCCGAGGAAAACTGTCTACCAGAATACAGTCGAACTCTAAATTATAGGCAAGCAGCTAACTGGTTGGTGATCACGTGATGTCTGCTTTCTGTACAGGCCTTACTGTGGGGGCGGAGTTTGTCCAGCACAGCATACAGGCGATCACCAACCAATCTGGTAATTGCCTTAAAGCGTCATTCATGAATACGCGGTATTTAGTGACGCGTAGCTGTGTTAAAACATAGCTACGCGGTCACTAAATACTGCTTCATGAATGTCCGTTAAGAGTTCGACTGTAGACGAATGTTCTCAGTGTCGCACCGGGTGTTTCGTCGCTTCCGGTGACTTCTGTCCAGGCGACATGCAGCGGCGAGTCGACGCCGTCAATCGTAATGTTGCCGTGCTGCGTGACAAATCGAAAGAATCGACTGCCGCCTTTCAAATTTGACCAGCGACATTCCTCCTGGAAACCAAAACACACACCGACGTTAGATGATGACGCTTGAGAACACACTCGCAACAGCTTTCTTTATCAACCGAACTTCGGTCAGTCTAAAGTGTCATTTATGAAGCAGTATTAAGTGACACATAGCTGTGTTACGCGTCACTAAATACTTCTTCATGAATGCCCATTTACATCTTTCTTTATCAAGCTTATCATGCCCATTCGCGAGCGAAGCGGAGCGGAGCGGACAGCGGATGCAGGCATAATATGGCCCGTGCATCGTTCGCGCTAAAATTCGAAACTTACTGTGCCTCGAATTGTGAACATAAAAGGAGCTGAGAAATTTTTCTCCTGCACACAGGTAGATAATCCATAGGTACGCTGTGTGCACCAGAAATTTTTTCCTGGTGATCTTCTACACACGCTGTGTGCGCAAAACATGGATTCTGAATAGGCTGTTAATTATTCTTCTAACCCCCTTTTTTTTCGACTATGTCATAAAATGTGTGCGCAGTTTCAGTGATATGAAGAAAATTCTGACTGTTTTGATAAAAACATTTTCTAGGGTAAAAATCTTTGGAATTTTCAAATTTCGCATTTATTTTTTGATCCGACGCTTCCCAAGGCTCAAAATCTAGCTATTTTGTACAAAATTACGAAAAATGCGTATTTTGAAGTGTATTTGCGATTTCTGCGCATGAAACAAACCGTTATTTGACAAATAAAAAAGTTTCCGGAGTAACCAACAGTGGAGAGTTTGAATTTGACCTTTATTTTTCGAAAAAATACAGGAATAACAACTAAATGACTATAATCGTGACGATTTCGGGTGAATCGGCCGTCGAAATTGGCGAAATCGGTCCAAAAACGAAAAAACAGAAAAGAGTGTTTTCCAGGGTAATTCAATGCGCTGATCACGAATTTGGGGTTAGTTTTCTTACATGAGCAACTCTAGATGCCGAATCGTGACGATTTCGGGCGAATCGGCCGTAGAAATTGGCGAAATCGGTCCAGAAACGAAAAACAAGAAAAGAGTGTTTTCCAAGGTAATTCAATGCGCTGATCACGAATTTTGGGTTAGTTTTCTTATGTAAGCAACTGTAGATACTGAATCGTGACGATTTCGGGCGAATCGGCCGTGGGAATTGCCGAAATTGGTCAAGAAACTAAAAACAAGATAAGGGTGTTTTCCAGGGTAATTCAATGCGCTGATTACGAATTTGCGGTTAGTTTTTTTATGTAAGCAACTGTAGATACTGAATCGTGACGATTTCGGGCGAATCGGCCGTGGAAATTGGCGAAATCGGTCCAGAAACGAAAAACAAGATAATGGTGTTTTCCAGGGTAATTCAATGCGCTGATCACGGATTTTGGGTTAGTTTTCTTATATGAACAACTCTAGATACCGAATCGTGACGATTTCGAGCGAATCGGCCGTGGAATTTAGCGAAATCGGTCCAGAAATGAAAAACAAGAAAACGGTGTTTTCCATGATAAGTCATTGCGCCGATCACGGATTCTAGGTTAGTTTTTTATGTGAGCAACTCTAGATACTGAATCGTGACGATTTCTGGCGAATCGGCCGTGGAAATTGGCGAAATCAGTCCAGAAATGAAAAACGAGGAAACGGTTTTTCCAGGGTAATTCAATGCGCTGATCACGGATTTTGGGTTAGTTTTCTTGTGTGAGCAACTCTAGATACTGAATCGTGACGATTTCGGGCGAATCGGCCGTGGAATTTAGCGAAACCGGTCCAGAAATGAAAAACAAGAAAACGGTGTTTTCCATGGTAATTCATTGCGCCAATCACGGCTTTTGGGTCAGTTTTCTTGTGTAAGCAATTGAAGTGTTCTGCTTTGGCGTGTGTGAATGGCTCACTGGACTGCCAACCGATCCGAGCTGCTGTGTGTGATGACCGATGGACGACGTTGGGTTTTTTATTACTTTACTTCACTTTTACTAAATTAAAACGACGACGACTTTTATTAAAACGACTTTACTTTTATTAAAACGACGACGAAAGACAGTAAAAATAAGAAGGAACAAAATGGCACGAACGGCACATGCTGAACTCATAAAACACACCACTTTTATAATGTACAAGAACGAATCAAAGAAAAATAGCTTAACAAAGATATAAGAAAACCGTTGAGCATCTAGGAAAAAAGTAGATGAGCATTGGAAGTCAAGCGCTCTGTCAGAAACAGCTCACCGTAAACCCGGCTTTGTGTGAGAGTGCAGACACGAAGGCTAAAGTAGGACATTACACAATTCTAGGTACTGAATCGTGACGATTTTGGGCGAATCGGCCATAGAAATAGCATAGGCGAAATCGGCCTAAAAAACGAAAAATGAAAAACCTGAGTCGAATTGTGATTTTGGTCCGACCTTCAGGGCTTATGTAAAAGTCAGAATATTATCTAAAAATGCGGGAGACGCATATAAAAGGAGGAATATGGCCTTGTGTAAGCAGTGAAAGACTTGGCTCGACAACGCTTTTCAAGTCTCTGATGTGGTACACACGGATACAAGTACATAAGAGTCATATTTTTGCGCCGCGTTTGTTTGTTTGTTTTTTTTGAAGCACGCCCCCCACCGATTCCGGAAACCCGAAGGTACCAAACTCCGGTGGGATTGGGGAATGGACGGCTCACCATCCCGTGAAACCAATACCCTCGCCACGTGAGGGGGACAGCCTCTAAGCCCCGCTCTGTCCTGGGGGCACCAGTGATTTTAGCCCGATTTCGGTTTCGGTGGCCTGCGGTCGCTATATCTCCGGAGGGCAGCGAATCCGAAACTTTCGTTTTCGTTTTCGTTTTGCTGAAAAGCGTAAAATTTTGAAGTTATTTTTTAATTATCCTCTTCGATTTAATCTAAAATCACGCCATGTGCGAAATTCTGTAAATTCTGTGCAAAAACAGAAAAATCAGAGATTGCAAAACATTGTTGCATGTAGCTTTTTCGTTGTTGTTAACGTACGCACCGCTGTGTACACACCAGCACCAGTGACAAAAAGGAGTTGTCTTCCGTTGATTTTCACCTTTTTTACCGGTGTCAACTTCAAACTTGTTACTAGTGTGGCAGGATAAACCGTCTGTCCCGTGAGTCATTGCCTTTGCCACAGGAGACCTTGCGTTCCGCAATGCTTCTGCGATACAATTTGTCCTGGACAAACCAGTGTCAGCGAGCTAAAGTCTGATTGTTATTTTAGTAGTTTTAGTGGTCGCTAAATGCCCGAAATCCGCAAATGTGAAAGTTTCATTTGTCTACAATACAAAGTACGAGGGTTGCCATGCGCAACCGAAATCATAAATAAACGGCGCAAAAATATGGCTCTTATGTACTTGTATCCGTGTGTACCACATCAGAGACTTGAAAAGCGTTGTCGAGCCAAGTCTTTCACTGCTTACACAAGGCCATATTCCTCCTTTTATATGCGTCTCCCGCATTTTTAGATAATCAATTATCTTCGATCAGTCTAGATTAAGGTCGTGCCATTAAAATCACTCTGTGCAGTTTCGCGACCAGCAACAACACTGCTAGATAAACTGGAATCGAACTGAATTGACTGAAAATAAAAAACAGCCACTGACGTGAAATTCATCGCAGTCGAGTTCCTTGGAATCTGCGATTGTGCCGGACATGTCCCCCGGGAATATGTGCGGTTCGGTGTCAAAGTGAACTGAACGGTGAATCACAATACGATTTCAAAACAGGTTTGTAAAATTGGAAGAAAAAACATTCGAAAACAATTTACACGGGCTGCCCGTCTGGCATTCCGGGCCGAGTCTGCCGTCGAATACAATGTTGTCGATGATGGCGAAGTTTCCGTCGAAATTCGACCCTTGTATGGCGATCTACAGTGTGTGTAAAAGTAAACTTTGTATATTTGTTCGCTCGCCTATCATCTTTTATTGGTTCCAAGATTCAATGGCGCATAGATGAGTGAACAGTTTCATTCATGAATGCAGAAATTCAGAATCGGTAAAGCGCGATTTGAATTGCCACATAAAGATTGCAATTGATTTCCTTGAGTCGCAAAACCTAAAAAATTGACAATACATGAATCAGCAGAACGAAACGAACGTGAAATGGTTTCCGTTGACGAGGTATCTCCACTTCGCAGACTGACTGTCGTGTGAGGCAGTCCACGGCGAAGCCGTCGATCGGCGTCAGGGTGTCCGTCTCAAGCAAGAAGACGCGGATCGTTGGACCAGGATAATAGAATGTCCTGAGAGAAAGAACATCCCTATTATATTTCTTCAAGTTGAAATGGTTCATGCTTTAGGTTTCTATTTGAAAACTGAGAACCGCAGCAGAAAAGCCGTTATGCAGAGTAATAAGCCTAGCCTTTACATGAAGCCATGAAAGAATACAATGAAAACAACAAACACACAGTCGAACTCTAAATTGTGGACAATCAGCTGACTGGTCGGTGGTCACGTGCTTTCTGTACAAGACAGACTCCGCCCCGCCCTTCTCCCCACAACAATGCTTGCACCGAAATTTTGAGGTCGATCGTGTGTGGAAAGAAGCGTGTTTCTCACTCGAACTTCAGTTGACCGCCGCCTCTGAGACATTTGATCGGCGAACTGTACAGCACCGCTTGTGTCCTGTTCTCAGTTGATTCGGCGCCGGCGACCACGAATCGACCACCTGGTTGGTTGGTAAGGCGAATCAGAAGTGAACTTGTTTGTATATATCGTTGCTATTTTTTCACCGCTTGTGGCCTGGGTGATAGCGCGTTCGACTCTTGTCTATGCGTTCGAGGGATCGAGCCCCGCCGAGAGCGGTGTTCGGGCTATCATAATAGGCACTTGAAGACAGGAAAACTCGATGGGCGCCCTAATTGACGGCGTTCTGTATGCGTTTTTGGGTTAGCCCTGGCTAAAAACATCGCCTGAAGTTACCGTTCGTTGCTTGGACACCGCTAACAGTGTACCCAGATAGAACACAGGGAGGAACATTGTATTTTGGCAAAAACACCAACCGACGCCAGGCGTCCTTTGTGAGCCGTTCGGCCGTATCTGCTCGGGAAAGCGCGTGCCGCCCGTCTTGTCGAAGACGTACCAGTCGGCGTTATCGAACTCCTCATCGAGATCGCTCGCCAAATTTCGCCAGTGGCAGAACGCCAAGTTTTGAAAATCACAATTCAGCGTCGCGATTTGTCCGATGTAGATGTTGCGAAAGCCTGTGCGGACCGTTTGAGTGGGAAGCATTTGTGTTGTCTGCATTTAAAGTTTTCAGTTAAACATTTTTGTAATACAGAAAAAAGTAATTCGAAATACGGTTCTGTCAGAATTGGTGGAAACGTGGACAAGGTCACAGATGATTTTCGAAAAAAAAACGAACCAGAAGTCTTCAATTCGGCATCTTCGTTTGGTTCGATGCCAAGATGCTCTTTTAAAAGGTCCAGTGATTCGTCACTGACGGGACTGCATGCCAAACCTGAGAATTAAAAAAACGGATTTTCTTTGTTTTTTCTTTGCAGCAATTAATGAAACTCACAAGCAAACGTTGAAGGCCCGTTTATACCTGACGTATGCATGTACGGCACGTCACGTCACGTCAGGTCTCGTGTTATTGCATACTATACGTCGACGTACGTCTGCATAGGTCAGGTATAAACGGGCCTTTAACCATTCCAGCACAATTACCATATGAAAGAAACGTCGTGAAGGCAAAAGCGACCACGCCGATGTTTGCAGCCGCCGTCATTGTTGCGGCCGCTGTGATTCGCGCAAATGTGCTCGTCACGTCACTTGGCATAATAAATAATTTTATGATTAATTTGCGCGAACAGCAACGACGTCTAGTTGGGGTCGCCGTGCTTTTGACGTGTTCGTGTCAAAAAAGGGCATTTGTCCAAGGAAGCACATTTCATGTTGAAGCGAGATGTCCATGTTTCACATAAAAAACGAAACGTAGCTTTTAAAAACGTTGCGTATTATGAAGTCAAGCCACGTGAGGGTTCATGCAAAACCGTAAGGACGGGATCGACTGTTTATCGGTGTGTCACCGACTTGGTTCCGCTCTGAGCAAACTATGGCGGTAATTTGAACCGCGATTTTTTTGAAATATTGGCACAAAAACGGTGTGTGCACAAAATCTGCAGCGGAATCCACGCTGAAACAATTATCGAACACACTGTAATGCACATTCACATTCTCAAATAAAACAACAAAAAGTGGACATGGGTCTTTTCGCATGACGACTTGCTGTACATTGGTCGCATGCATATGAACTACCGAGATTTGAAAGTTTCACGTAGCATATTTTAATAATAATGCGCGCAAACGTTGCAAAAAATTTAAACGTTGCGCAACACCACGTGACACAGTTAATGCTATGAACATCGGGTCCAGCCAGAGACCTATGTGTCCATGTCAACCCGTGTCAGACGGATGGACTTAGCATCGTGTGGTTGGTTGAAGCCGTTTAAGGCGCATTCATGAAGCATTTTTAAATGTTACTACAGTGTTATTGAACACCCGATGATACAACGCCCGCCCGTCATGCAGTGTTGCTGTACAGTGCCAGTTAAAAAAAACACTTGCCTGTTTTTCCTTCATTCCTTCAGGAGGATAAAAAGTTGACTTTAACAAAAAATAACTGCGTTTTCTTAAAACTGTAGAACCGGTCATAAAAACCAACGAATGAAAATGAAAATAGAAGCAAACAAATAGCCACAGTGAAACCAAAAAACCAACTTCACGATATTTATGTAATTTTGACTTACATATATGTAGTTCCATTCATTTAGGTTGAAACTTATTTGAAGCAGTATGTAGTTGCGTCACGTCAGCATCATTTTACAGCTGGTTACGGAGACACGCTTGCTTTAAAATGTTTACAGTTTTTACCGTGTAAACTTTGCAACATGCAAAATGCAAACGCTGTTTCAAGCCACACAGTTGCCTTCGGTCGCTAATCAACTCACTGTTTTGGTTTTGATTCGATAAATTCTTATGATGCGATCGGGATTACTTAATGGTATGATCTATCAATTTGGTTCCGAGACTCAATGCGCGCACAGGCAGGTAAGCAGTTTCCTACATACGTGACGCGGGAATTCAAAGTTGGTAAAGTAATCCGAGTT
Source organism: Theristus sp. LFF4_11 (assembly GCA_030248135.1). Taxonomy (NCBI): domain Eukaryota; kingdom Metazoa; phylum Nematoda; class Chromadorea; order Monhysterida; family Xyalidae; genus Theristus; species Theristus sp. LFF4_11. Next base: position 55,654 of record JASANC010003467.1, on the reverse strand, counting down.
CCCCAAATGGGGCCGGATCACTTCGGGACTTTGAATTGCTCACATAAACATCGAAACTAGTTTCTTTTCTACATCTGCAATACCATTGAGTCGCAGAACTTCAAAAAATTATGATATTCATTCAGTGCGGTGGCGACCATCTAATGCTGGCGTGATATTGTGACTTCTTCTGCACGTATTCGAGCCGAATTCCAGCAATCTCAAGACGACCATGCGTTTTTTTAGGGGGGGGGGGAAACAACAAACACCGTCGATTAGACAGCATATTTTATAGACAGACAGCTTCCTTTTTTCTCCGTCAAAAATGGAAGAAAAAATCATAACATTTAGACAGGCGAATCATGTCAATACCCATGAAACATGTCACACAAGAAACAAAGATCATCTTCAGTTGCGTTGTTTTGGTTGTTCAGGTGTTCGGTTCGCACAGCGGTGTCGTGTTGATGTCAGCGCCAGTGTGCAACTGGAAGTCGTCGACGGCGAAATGTGACGTGCCGTAGTAGTATTTCCACGGTGCTATTGCGACTACGTATAACTGTAAAACAACCTTGTCAGTGTTTATTTTCTAAACGCACAAACTCATAACTGCAGTTGAACTCTAAATTATGGACAGTCAGCTGATTGGTTGGTGATCACGTGATGGTGATGCATGCTTTCAGTGCAGGCATTGGGCTTTGGGGGACCGCACAGTCTGCTCTACACAGAAAGCATGCATCAGCTGATCAGCTGATTGCCTATAATTTAGAGTTCAACAGTAAAAGCGACCTTTTCCTCACCCTCTGGTCGGTCGGCTGCAATGCTACGCCGCCTCTGAGTCCGTACAGGAATTCTTCGGCCGACAACGCCGGTCCAGCGATTCGCGTACACTTTGGACTGTGGAAACGAGACAAACAAAATACTCGAAAGACGATACAGCACACTTACAAGTGCCACACAAACTATGATCGTTGATGTTGGACCCGAGACTCAATGCGCGCATAGATCGGTAAATTGGCAAAATGATCCGAGTCACTGAATAAGGGCCGAGTCACTTGGGCGATTTTGAATTGCCACATAAAGGTTTGAAACTAGTGTCCTTTCTACGTCTGCACACGCACTGAGTCGAAGAAAGCGGCGCATTTATGGAGCAATATTTGGTGACGTGTAACTGTGTTAAAAACACAGCTTACGCAGTTACTAAATAGTGTTTCATGAATGCCCCTTAAAAACAAAAATACGAATCCTCCGAAAACAGCGACACTCACTCGCCAACTGGAATGTCTCGCCGAACCAAGTCCGGCACTCTGTCCTTGCAGACGTAGATCAACGAGCCCCAGGTGCCGCGTTGGTAGGCGAAACTGAAGAAACGCGGCGCCTCCAGCGCGAGCTCTGCGGACTGGAGGATGGCGATACTGCGGCCGGTGTCCTGGCCGGCCGACGACGAGCGCACAGGCAACGTGACGCCGAGGAACGGCTTGTCGCTGTTCGTTGGTCCGCGCACCTAAGGTTAGTAAAGGAACGTTTTTTATTTTTTTAAAAAGAAAAAAAACAAAAAAACTGGTTTTTCATCCGAACGCGAACCCGAGTGTTCTTGTCGCCGAGCTGCACGGCGCTGGTCGCCCACGGCTCAATTCCGTACACGTGATTCGTCGGACAACCGGAGTGACAGTTGCGCCAGCTGGTGCCCAGAGATGCGCTCGCTGGAAGTGTCAAAGCAATATCACTTGATCATATGTTCACTGATTCAGTGCGATTAATTAATCCACTCTATTTGTCCAAGTCTCATTTCAATCAGAGATTCGCGGCAATTCAAAATTTCATGACGCGGGAACTCAGAATTGGTAAAGTGATCCGAGTCCCCTAAATAGGGCCGAGTCACTTTGGCGACTTTGAATTACCGCATAACGATTAAAACTGTTATTTTTCTACGTCTTCACGCACACGCATTGAGTCGCAGAATCTAAAAAAAAACAATCATACTTGTGAACGAGTTCGCCACTTGTTCGCACGTCTCCTCATCGGCGGACTTCAGGTTCGGCGACTGGCAAATCTGCCCGGTGAATTCGACGTCGTCGAGCATGATGAACCCGGGCCCATCGGCATACGCACTGATGATGAACTGCAAGGACAAGCACGGTTTTTTTGGTTTGAAACACATTGTTTGTTTTGCACAAAAGCCACGAGCACGAAATCAGGCCCGTATGAGTCTCACGAAATCCCGCAAACTAACCACCAAAGCGCTGTTGCCGAGGTCTGCCTTCGTGAACCGATACCGCGCCGGACCCGGCTGCGAGCTGACGGGCGCTTTCGGTTTGCACGACTCACGATTCGCGTCGTACATGACGGCGCACACCTCGAGCTGGACGTTGCTGGTCGACCAGATCCTGGAGGTGCACAACAAAAATTGATGGGAAATGCAGGCTATGGAAAGTAATATTGGATTTGTGGGGTTGTTTGTGATAAAAAGTGTCTATTTCATAGTAAAATGGTGCTTTTGGAGTCAAAATGAAATAAGGAGTTCGGAAGTCGTCTGTGTTTTTTAAGTCTATTTTTTCGTGGTCGTCATGGACATTATTGCGAACCTTTTTTCATCTTTTTCATTTTTCACAAACAATTTCCAGCGCCCGCGTCTCAAACCAAAACGCACTTGAATTGCAAGTCTCCGTCCGTCTGTATGCAGTACATTTCGTCGCTGGCAAAGAATGCCACACCGCCGGTCGGATCGGTGAACTCGAAATACGCGGCGCCGCCGTCTGCGAAATTTTTGTTGATGTTGTTGTTGCCTCTCAGGCTACAATTCTTTCCAGCGGAAATTTGCCAACAAACGACAACAATACTTTGCCCATATGATATTGTTTTTTCTTTTGGTTCTGCGACTCAATGCGTTCTTTGCAGACGTCTGTTTCATATGCTAGTTGCAGCAGTTCAGAATGGCTTCAGTAACTCAGCTAGAGACACGGGGGTCACTTCGCCATTTTTGAATTCCCGCATCAAGCAAGTCAGCAACTGCGTATACCTTTCGATTCGCGCATTGAGTCGCAGAACCAAAAATAAAAGCCACTCACCCGGCGTCTGCGAGGTGCCGGTGTGCTGACGCAACAGACGCGCGTCCGGATTCGTGATGCGGTACCACTGGTTGTCCGGGTTCGGTTCGCCCCACTTGCACGAGGTCGCCGTGTCGACCGCGCATGCCAGTTCGGCATTCGACGTGATCTGACCGATTGGGGCGCCTGAAGCGGCATTGATTGTCTTTACAATGGTTCAGCCGTTATGTCACAATTGTCCATGACACAGTCTACAATTCTCCAATGTTTTTGAATTAAAAATCTTATAACTATGTCGTTTCTTATGGTTCTGCGGTACTTAATCCGCGCAGAGATATAGTGGGAGAGCAGTTTCATGATTGATGCGGAAATTCAAAATTGGTCAAATGACCCGAGTATCTGAAATTTGATCGGGTCACTTGGGCCATTTTGATTTGCCACAGCAAGCATGTGGAACTGCAAACTGCACTTTCCTTTCCGTGTCTGCAAAACAACCCACTGAGTCGCAGAAACCAACAGTAACGACAGTAGTATTATCTTTTTTTAGGTTCTGCAACTCAACGTTCCAGTTCCAATCATTATGTGGCAATTCACAATAGCCAAAATGACCCGACCCTATTTAGGGCACTCAAATCACTTTGCCAATTTTGAATGTCCCGCGTCATGTGTGAAACTGTTTCACCGGTCTGTGCGCGCGTTGAGTCGCAGAACCAAAGCGAAAATACAGTAACCAATACAGTAACCAATACAGTAACCAATACAGTAACCAATACAGTAACCAATACAGTAACCAATACAGTAACCTTGATACGGCTCCAGCTGCGTCTGTCGCCCGCCGATCATTACAGTCGAGTCGGAGCACATGGTCGCCGTGTACTGAACGTCGTCGACAGCGGCCATACCGCCGGCACTCAAATCAGCCGAGATCACCAGTTGAGCGTTCTCGAATGGACCGGGGAAATGCAGTTGATAGTGTGGGCCGAGGTGACGATGCATCGCGTGACACATCCGCTCGACGCCGGTCTGTGCGTCGACCATGCACGCGCGCATACGCACGCCGTCTGACGACCACGCTCTGTGTAGAGGCAGGACTTTCAATGTCGCAATGTTTAGTGTTGTCATTATTCCAGTGTGAGCGATCTCGATCTTCAGGTCTACGCTTGTCACGCCGCTCGTGGCCTGGGTGGTAGCGCGTTGACTACTGTCTGGGCGTTCAGGGGATCGAGCCCCGCCGACGGGGTGAATAGGCATGTAGTGACAAAGAAAACTCGATGGGCGCCCTACTTGACGGCGTTCCTGTAAGCTTTTCTGGGTTAGGCCCTGGCAAAAAAAAATCGCTCAAGTCACTCACTGTTCACTGCGTACTGTTTCAACTCGAGTTTTCTTTTTTTGGACAGTGGCGAAACCGCAAAGTCATCGAAGCTTACTTCACAGTCAGTCTTCCATCGTCAGATTGACATTCAATTGGGTCGCTGAGTAACGTCGCTTCGGGTGAACCAGGCGCCCCAGTGGCCATCAGAAATGAGCCCGCTGAAATGTCAGGACTATGTTCGGAATTGCAGTTGCATTTGCAGCGATCTGCGTTGGTGCTACACACAAACTGTCCTCCAGAAATAGGAATCCAAAAGCAATGGTTCCCTCACTTGGTGTCTGCGTTGTCCCCGTAGCTTCATACCACCGGTTGAAATCGACTGTTCCGGAGTGCACCTTCCATTCCGGCTCTGTGCCGTCGTTTCCCCACTGGCACGCGGTGGACTGGAAGACAGTGGTTGACGTTTTGGAAGACGTGTTGGTGAACGTGAAATGTGTTCTGCTGAAGCAGTTTACATCACAATCACAATTTTGACGGGATTATTCACCAGTGGATCGGCGCAGTCAAGATCGGACGGACTTGTGATCGGCTCACCAGTGGCGCCGCTGCGCAACGTTGACTCGGTCGTGCCGAAATCCACTGAAACATAAAAAACGATAGATTCTTTTGTCGGACATCCACCTCCGATATCGAGTGGATCGACGATTAAAAAAACTGAACTAACTGGAACCGTCGCATTGCGGTCCAAGTTGTCCGTTAAACTGAATGTTGTCGACGACGACAAAGCTGTTTTTGAAGTCGTATCCTTGAATGGCAACCTGTGTATAACTGTGCGATGTTTTTTTGCGGTTACGTAGCTAGTCGCTTGCATTATAAATTTTTTTTGGTCTACGTGTTTCAAAAACCATTTTGGGAAAGAGTCCAAAACGAACTCTGAACGGTCGACTTTGAGCAGGCAGCAACGTGCGACAGATGCCGTCAATTGACGGGTCGAACGGATTTTTGACGGTCGGACATCCGTCAGTTGGCGAGGTCCAGATTGGCTGATAGTTCGTCGGATCCAACAGCATCACGCGCACTTTTGACACCGAAAACACCCAGTATCTGGAGACGTTTGAAAGTGCAGTTTGACCTGTTGCGTTTCAAATCACAGAAAACACACCCGAGAGAGGCCGTTCAAAGATGCGTGACATTTTACGCCTCCTAAGAAGTTTCAAGTCAGTTGGAATGGATATGGAATGGCACTTCATGCATGGAATGATGGTTTGACACACAACCAACTTACTCGAATGCCAGTTGCGCCGGATTCTGGAGGCATTTCACGGGATCACTCATCCATACGGCCGCCTTGTCTGATGCAGACGAGCCCTGTCCGCCACTGAGAATCATTTTCCCTCCTGACAATGAAGAAACAAACAAAGTCAAGGAAATTGAGGCTGTAGATGTGTAGATGTCATAGTCCTGAGAATGAAGAAACAAACAAAGTCAAGGAAATTGAGGCTGTAGATGTGTAGATGTCACAGTCCTGAGAATGAAGAAACAAACAAAGCCATAACAAACATTATATTCTGGTCGCTCACCACAACATGGCCCGCTATTTGATTCTTATGGGATTACAAACATTTTCAAGTCATTCATTAACAGATAACAACAGCTAATTCTTGAGGCCATCAAAAAATATCGATTCGCACACCCACCGATCGGTGGGTCGCGACCCTGCGGACCGAGCAGCGTGAATCCATTGCGCACTTCGTTCGTCTTTGTGAACAGCCAAAACTGCTCCGTGTCAATCTGCTGATTCAGATGATCCGCCAGATTCGCCCATCGACACGAACCAATCGACTCGAAGTCACAGTTCAGGTCTTGTCCGTCGCCGATGTAGTTGCCGGTGGCGCCGGTGTTGTTCGTGCCGCCGTTGTCGACGATCGGCTGAATGCCGAGTCGTGCGAACAGCTGCTGCGTGATCTGCTCGGCGCCCGGGATGCATGCGGCACCTACGATGATGATGACGTCACCACACACACCGTGTTTCGATTATTGATCAGGTAAACGTTGATCAGCGTGGTGTGCACGCTGGCAATCACTGTCCGAACTCGTGTGGTGTCCGCGGTGGCGTGTGTCCCGTTTCGTATGAATGAATTCAAGTAAATTTGTTTTTTTTTGCTATTTCGAGACATCGCGCCGGACAGGACACGCCACCGGACACATGAGTTCGGACATTTTTTCTAGCGCGTGTACATACATTACACGATAAGCACTGAGAAACAAGCCAATTGCTTGGCAGGCGGTTTCTTAGTTCATCCAATCAGACTGATTCTACAATGCAGCACAGATGGATTCAGTTGTCGATGCATATTATCTTACCAAGTGTCACTGATCAGTTCTTCGGGTTTTTATCAACTATTTTTTGTTCCTTTTGTCTTTTTTGCATTACAATCGCCTTCACCAGTCACGTACCTTGTTGATACAGTCCACAGAGATGCAGAGCGAAACAAATCACCAATAAGGTTTTCATGTTTGATCTTCACGGCCGGGTTGTGCAGAGAGCAAGGTGGAAGCAAAATGTTTTTGAAAAAAATATGAAGGGTTCGCTTTTCGTCGTTCGTAATTGCAGAAAAATTGTAGTCTGAGTAACTTTTGAAAGGTCGTTCGCTTGTTTGAATGTGTTTTGACTTTTCGCTGAAAATAAGAAATGCAGATGTCTTTTTTGTTTGATTTTTTATGTTGTTGTTGTTGTGTGCTCTGTTGATTGGCACAAATTGATGGCAGCAATGGTCTTTTCAGTTTTCGTTGTTGTTACACATGCGTGTTGCAGACTGTAAACAAGTTGATTATGTTGAAACATGACGCTACAAATAATCAGCGAAAGAAAAACCTCTCTGCGTGGCCAATGCAAGTCTATTTACTGTTGCGTTGTGCTTTTGCAGCCTGTGTGACGTACAATCGAAAATGTCGGGTGCGTGGGTGGCTGGCCTGCGAAACAGCAAAATCGATGCGAGTGTTTTCCGCACACGGATTGAATCGCATTTTATTATAGGTGTTCATCAACACTTGTTTTTTGAAATTTATTCAAAAACTACCACGCAACAGCTTTTTCTGTCTTGAGATCATTGAAAGGGACGGATTCAAAATCAAGAGTACCAGATCGCAATCACATCTAAAATGACAAAGCAGGTTAAAAATCATGGAATAAAATGCGACAAATCACACTGTACAAAACTGAATTCCAGATAGTCGTTTTTGTCATTTCGATCATGAGTATTCGTCAGCGATCCGAAATCGCCGTGGTCTAAATTTGAATTATAGCGTCACTGGTTGGTTGTAGTTCCTCAAAAGGGAATTCAAGCAAAAAAAGTTGCATCCTCCACTGCATCCTGCATTGCAAAACCTCCTGCACTGCATCTTTAAACTCTCATCTAAACTACCACATCCACACGCCGCGCGCTCAAAGCGCAGCGTCATAATATCACCACGAACCGTGTTTCGGTACGCCACGACTGAAAGTGGCGCGCCTCGGCGCGTTTGCCGTGTTGCGTGAGCGCCATGCACAACGGCGGCCATCGCGCGTAGCGACAGCGATTGACGGCGCTGATGCCGCTGCACCCGACGTCACCAACGGCGACCAGCAGCAGGCACAGTGCTGATGCGAGCGAACCGCACACGCACGCCCGAACGGTGTTTCCGCGGGGCAACGTCATTATTTCCGTTCTCGTAAACAGTCTAAATGTAGAAAACACTGAAAAAACGACGGATTTTTTAATGTTTTTTTAATTTACCATCGTGTCGACGACGGTTAGACCGCATTATTTTAAAATTAAAAAAGGGGAGGTCAGTCGGTCTCTTTCGATAGTAACAGTGATCGAAATCATTGTTGAACCTTGAACTATAATTTGTTGGAGTGCATGTTTCGTGATGTTGAATTTTAAAAACTTAAAAAATTTGAACAAAATTTTAACACAGTGAAAATATTTCTTGGAAGTATGTGCTGGCAGCTTGACTCAAACGCGAAACGATTTTCGAATTTCTCGAGGATTTGAATTCTTCATGTATATGAACGACTGAGAGACGCCGAAGGGTGTTTTGCTGTAATACCATACAATTTGCAGGCAACAAGGTGCAGGTGCATGTGAGCGAGCACTTTGTCCCGTACGTCATCCACTACAAACAGTCAAACAAAATATCAAAAACAAGATAATCATCAGTTCAAATGCCACGACAAACATTGTAATCTTTGTGCTCTTCAGTTCCAAAATGGAATGTTGCGAATTTTTTCTGAGGTACTGCAATTGAAATTCTAGATGGGTGTTTGTATAACTTTGTTACCAACACGTCACGAAAGACGTGCAAGAAAGGGCAAGAGCTCTGATACAAGCTAACTAGCGTTCGCCGTGCGCCCACGCTTGACCGTATTATCTTTCTTATTAAACGCGTCCCAATATGCGTTTGCACGCACAGATAGGCAAAATGTTTCATGGCTGTGCGGCAATTTGAAATCAGCAAAAGTTAACCAGCAAAAATCATCATCCCCAACCAGATGCTACCGTGAGCGTCATTATATCAACGAACTTGGCAAATCATCGAAACTGAACTTTTGTCCAGAGAGTTTTTGTTGGCCAAGAAAAGTGTCAGAGACATTATTGATTGATCTAATGTAAATTACATGTGAGATGCATCTGGTACATCGCTGCTGTATGTCCTTTTGAGACTGACGGGTATCCCTTTGGGTTACATGATGCCTGATTTCTTCATTCATATTATACCACGCAACAGCACAACGATTACTATTGAAGGTTATTGGGCATGACAACGACAGCAGTTTCACAAATGGTCTGAAAAACGGCATGTAAATTGTAAAGCCAAACGTGCAGACATTGCAATTTCAAACTTTAATATTCAATTCAATGCAACTTTGAACATTGATTTCTTGTCGCTCACTCCGGTTCAGCGCCGCCTTGCCTTATACGTAACGTGTGAACACTTTTTTGGCTTTTGATGATATTACCATCGTTTTCATATCACTGATCCAGCATAAACCACAAACCAGCAACCAATAAATATATCGTAACGTTGTGTAATTCCATTTTCATCACGTCGGGAATCGGGATGAGCGAACTACTTTGTAGCGGAGTACTGCTGCGGTCAAAATAAAAAGCGAAAACATCCCACACATAAAATCGGTGATCATTTGCAAACCAATGTGGGAAAGTGAAAGTATATCATAAATGCATGTTTCTATGTTTTGGGTGTTGGGGGCAAACGATGCAAATGGATCTGTGGTGAAAAACGATCACCGGATGTATGGAATGTACTGCGCGTTTTCGGTGTCTGTTTTAATGATCGTAAATTACATATAGGTTGTCCTCTATTTGAAACACACTCAACGCACGTTTAGATAACATGATTTACTCATGCCCGAACAATTTGATATGATGCAGATATGTGCACACGTTGCTTCAAATCCGCCATGGTGATTGGTCATGGTGCTGCACGCAGTTGTGTACATGCACATGGATGCATCATCAACCATGCTGCTTTTCCTGATCGAAGGATCTTTAATCCACAGTTCGTTCTTTTTGAATTCAACGTACTGATTGGTTATACGAATAGAATGCGGCCAATCAGGGTGATACATGGAAAATGGTTTTTATAAACTCTAAATTGCACGCACACACACAAACGTGTAGTTGTAATGTATTAGAGCACGTTTTGTGTTTTTCGTGGAGGAAGGCTGGTGGACGTACTAAATCCCCATAGCGCTTCAACGCTCTGTCTGTGGCTCACACGTTTTGACAACGCCAGAAAAATAAAAAAATAATAAACAATGATGTAACTGCATGTTATTATTAGGGATTTCCGTTACACATTACGATGATCGATTAGACACCGTTTTGTTTTTAGACGGATGTATATACACTTCAATGACTAATAAGTTATTGATAAGTTTACATTCATATGGAACAAAACATTAGTGCGAAATGAAAGTGAAACCGCAGCAGTTTTCGTTTGAGAGAGAAAACAAACGACGGTCACAAATATACACGAGCGGCAGAGACCGTTTTTATTATGTTAACGATTAACTCATGTAAATACAATATGCGTTATATACTGCGTTTTACACGGTTGTAAAATGTTCAAAACCGCAAGCTAACTAACGTGTAACATACCGGATGTAAAAACGTACGTATGAAACATCCCGCACATGTGTGCGCTCAGTAAACCTCACGTTGCGCGGTTGATTGGTTGTGCCGATTAGTATGCATAAACCGATAATCATGTTGCGGAATATGTTTAAACCATTGAAATTTATCATTATTTTCACTTGTTTATTACGGATATATGCGTTGAAAAAATTGAACGTCCCACCACACACAATCCGAAAGTTCATACATGATTTTTGTTATGACTACAGGACGAAAATATGTCATGTCACAAAAAAACGTTTGTAATAGTCAAGTTCAAAGTTAGTTTCAGAAAATAATTGGTTCTCACATGTCCCCGCTGAAAATCACCTGCGAAACGTGCGTGTCACAAATTTTTAACTGCGTGGCACATGCATAATTGCGCAAAAAGCGCCGTCGCCTAATTTCAATTTTACTCGTTTGCACTTAAGCAATTTGCGCGAAATATCTCAGCGCGCTCGAAATAACGCGGTAAATTTGGTGTTTCGTGTGTGAAAATCTTCATAAATGATTAAAAAAGCGCAATTTACCAGTTATCGTTTCACTATATTTAGTTTTTTTCTCATGTCATGTCGAATTTATGAACATAACTCAACTATCACATTCTTAATCATCTTCTGCAATCGCCCCTGTTTTATCACACACGACACACTGCGAAAAATGTTTGTATGTTCATTTGAGTGACTTTTACATTGAAAACCTTTACCTTGACTTGCTAAAATGCACTTAGTTCGCGGAAAGTACAAACAAAACATGGTGATTATTATTAAACGGCACCGCAAACATCAAAAGTTAAGGTTACTAAAAATGTTTGACGCTTTTGAAGAAAAGTTTGCAATTTAACTCGATCGAAAAAGTTCAAGATCAAAGAACAACAATTAGCGTTCAACCAGAATTAATTGCCGCATATTGAGTTTTCAAAATCACGCGGTTTTTTGTGTTGAAAGAAAATGCCCGACTGTTTCCAAACGCAAAAAAAGCGTAAACAAACACAGTCCATTTATTCTGGCAAATTGTAATGGCGCAAATGAGAATTAAACTTATTATTTTATTGAAAATGAATTGTGCCTGTTTCGCCCTGCTTGCCTAGTTTCGCGTGGTCAGCGTGCGAAAGTTCTGTGCTACCACAACCACAGGCTGCTGTGTCTTGTGCAAGCATAACCGCACCTAGCCCCCCTGAATTGGTGTTTACCGTAATACTTGCGTTCAAGCACTGTTTGTCAATTTTATGAATTAAAAATTTCGAAACATGAGCACTTTTAGTTTCGTTCGAACCCCATTTCGACTTGGTTTTTTGTTTATTGATTGTCTGTTTTCTTATATGTTTTTCATTTGTCTATTGTCTGTGTTCTGTGTCTAGGTAAAATCATTCACAGTTGTTAGTGACTGTGAATTTCGATATGTTCTCTGCCACTTTTTGCGGTTATATGCTGAAGTCTCACTTTGGAAGAGAGCAAAATGTTGACTGGTCAAAAAGAAGAGACAAAAAGAAGTGAGTAATAAGTTCATGTGGAAAAATCTTGTCACCAGTTGTTTTCTGCGCCACGAAACATGTGTAAACAAAACTTTATTTTTGCTGACACATGTGAACCTTCGGTTGCTTCCGATTCTCTAATGGGGCACTTACTATTATTATTATCTGTCTACAGCAAGATTTTTTAATAAAAAAGTGTGTAATTGAAACCTATATGAGTACCTTTCCACATGAAAACGACAAAAAATGTTTACTTAATGCATGACTATTCCTTTAGTGAATGACAACACTATTTGAAGTGCTATAGCATACAAGGCACAAGGACTTACTGGTTCTCAAGAGCTACAAAATGTAATAGTGACAAAAAACAAAGTGAAGGATATCTCATGAATGTGCAAAATGAACAAACAATGATACAATGTCGTCAAAAGACGGCGCGATTTCGTCAAAAAAAACACTGTGGAATCTGATTTTTTAGCTTCATGGTATTTTGTTTTGTCATCACAATTTCCTCAATGATAAATAGTGTGAAATTATTACATGCACATGCATATATTGTTAAATATCCGTAATAAATCGTTGTTTAACACGTCCACCATTCATAATTTCCACATGCGTGTGCCCCATAGTGCCACTGAAAATAAATGCAGCCAAGAGCGCGTTCAAGACACGTGTGCGTGCGAGAGAAAAAGTTGGCCGGTTGGACAGAGACTGCAGCGCACTGAAGGCAAACTTGTGTTTCACTCTTGACTTTCTGAGCAGCCAGCAGCATTTACATCTCTGTCGCTCGCATGACGAGTCACCACGGACAAACGAGCGTACTTTATCCTATTTATAACTTTTCCAGGCCCGATATTCCTGTTAAGTGGGCCATCCGCTTTTGATTATGCCCAGAATAATAGGCGTTAAGCAGAGATATACACAGATGTGGATGAGAACAAGGGAGTACTCTCACCAACAGCGTTTTTGGTTTGCGCTTTTCACAGGATCACCCTGGAAAAAAGTCGGTCTTTGACCTATTAGTTTCCTCCTGGAGAGCAAAGTGCAGAAAGCGTTTGGTTAAAATAATTTCTTTTTTTAAGTCTGAAGAACAGAGAATAACAGTGGTGTGCATTGTACAATGGTGAGTCGAATGACCAGTGCGATCAACGTATGCATCATAGGTTTTCGGAATTGAATTTGAAATGATTTCAGCGATTTGACCATACCGTGGAAAATGCGACAACAACAATTCAGACCAGACTTTTATCCAGCAACCGTCATCAGGTTGGAGTTTGACTTTATTGTCAATGTGTGGTTGTTTTTTTACGTCAAGTCGCCAGTTTTGATGTTCCTGAACTTTAAACGGGTTCTGTGATGGTTTTCCACAGTCGAACTCTAAATCATGGGCAATCAGCTGATTGGTTGGTGATGCACGTGTAGCATGTTTTCTGTGCAGAACAGACTCCGCCCCAGAGCAATGCCTTCACAGATACATAGCATGCATCACACGTGATCACCAACCAATCAGCTGATTGCCTACGATTGTGGAGCACTTTTTCCAGGAACACGGTACTCTTCACAAACACCGTGTTGTTTCTGGTGACTCGACAGCTGGCAGCAACTCAACCGCTGACCACGCTGGCGCCACCACCAACAGGCACCACCGCTGCCAGTGGCACTCCCAACATTCCACAGATCACACCAAGCAAACGACAAAACGCGGAAGCGCTTCCGCCGGAAATACCGCACTGCGAACAGGTGAACGTGGTGACCGGCCGAATTCGACAGTATACGGCCGAAACAGCGAACCTGGACATTCTCACGAACGTACAGTTCAAGCTGGCCTTGCATGAGACTGCGTGCTTCAAGGTGCACTTGACTGGTGACTCGCCAAGTGATCACGACGTGAGCGGCGACCGTGACGGTGAGAACTTGCGGTTGCTTTATTGAGAAAGATTTGTTTCACTAGCGCTGAAATACTAAGCTGTTGGTAAAATCAACTCCAGAATCTAGTAATATCCGTTCCAGGATCCATTCCGCGCCAAGATTTCTTTGGAATCGATTTTGGCATGGAGTAATTGTTGGAATGGATTTTGGGGCATGGACTGCGTTTCGGAATGAGGTTTTGCTTGTTTCGAGCGTGTAGTATGCAAAAAAACTCACAGCGTCTCATTATTAAAATAAAGAAGCGGCATGAAAGCAACAATCTAGAGCAGTTTTGAAACGATAAAAAATGTAAGCACACGCTCTTCTAGAGCACTGGCGATCAGACGGCGCACACTCAACCAACAACAACGGCAGTCTACTGTACACGATCAGCTACAGTCGCCTAGAGCACCACTACCCGATCTGGCAGAGCTACGAGTTCGGCTTGCCGTCATTGAAGTCGTCGTGCGTGTGCGACTGCGCCGGCGGCGACGACCACTGCACACCAGCGCACGTGACGCTCAACTGCACGGGCGAACAGCACGGAGACACGCACGAACAACTGTGCTATCACAGCTATCACTCGGATGTGCAGGTCCGGGAGGAGAATGTGGCGGTTGTAAGGTGGACTGGTGCAGAGACATGTATGCTCACTATGTGATCAACACATGAGCACAAGGTTTATATGGAAAGCGGGTTGATGAAAACACACGATATTTTTGATAATGAAGACGAGCGATATACACCACTGACCTGTTGCTGCTGTCAACATCCACTGGTGCCTATTAATTTGTGGCTGTCACCTTCCGTATGATACTCCGCCTCGCGCAATAGTATCACCATCATTATAGACTGTCAATTAAAATATATATATCTGGTGGCGTATCTTTGGCGTATATTATGGCGGTATATCTATTAATCTCGGCTTGTCATGCACGCATATATGATCAAAAATGGCGAGCTGTCTGAGATACCGAAAGTTGATTAAAATATATACGTGGACTTTCAGCCATAATAAGTGCGTATTTTATACACTGCAATCAAGGTCGTGTCTCATTGATACACTGAGTAGAAATTGATCATCAGCCCGACACTTAAGACGATCATTAATTGATGCGCACTGTATATACATACAATGTACATGTATACCTGTAATCAACGCCAGTCTAATGTGGCCCTTTTCATTCAAAGCCGCTACCAGTTTTCTGCTTCCTCTCTCTGGAATGTGTCACCAGTTGCCCGGTCAAATTTGAGCACACAGCCTTTTGATCATGGCCCGCCTCTCTCTCTTCGTTCTTTCCACCGAACGAATACTGTAACGGTCGTCGATGTACTGTTGCGCAAAAGTTATAGTGCTCATCATCAGATAATCGGCTGAGGGGAGTGAAACGACATACTGTAGGTCGCAGTTTTAATGTGCTTTGCGTCACGAAAACGCGGTTCAAAACCGGTTTTCTCGCTCATTGAGCAAGCGCATCCATAAAAAAACTGTTGTGTCTGCCGATCATGTTGCCGAATCCACCGTATCAGACCAAGGCGCTCAATCAAACTATATTGCCGTCTTTGCTGTTTTTATGGGCTCCATAAAAATGAGCGTTTGTATACATTATATCGTGTGCCCGTTTCTTTGCACGTTGAGAACTGTTGCAGTTAAGCGCCATTCATGGAGTATAACGAGCGCCAGCGTCACATCGCTTCACATTCACGAAACAAAAAACAACATAGCTTCATGTTTAAGCTTGACGCCTGGAATGCGCGAGCGAGTGCACTAACAGGCTTTCAGAGATCCATAACCCACAGTCGAACTGTGAATTATGGTCAACCAGCTGATTGGTTGGCGATCACGTGACGCATGTTTTCCGTGCAGGACTGACATCCACCTCCGCACGATGTCTGCACAGAATGCATGCATCACCAGTCAATCAGCTGATTGTCTACAATTTACAGTTCGACTGTATACGTTGACTCTTTTTTTTAATTTTGTCCTAGGCCTCCGGTTGTCCGGTCGGCTCTTCAGCGGACGCCTGCTGCACGATCGTGGTTCGGCCCTACAAACGTTGGCGATTCCTCGCCGTCAACCTTGGTCGGCCGAATTACATCGCCACGCTCGTCTATCGGCTGTATCAGTTGAAACCGCCGAAAGTCGCGTCGTTTCGACGCTCGAAATTCCACCGAAACCAAAACGCGCACTGGCAGACCGTGTCGGAGAAGGCGGTACACCTGCCGATCAATCGCCTGCAGTCGTTTGACATCGACGTCGGCAGGGTGGCGCTGAAAGTCACCGCTGCCGAGCCGCTCGAACGGCTGAGCACTGGTATGGAGAACAGCGATGGAGAGGATGAAAATGTGATGAAAAAATATGGTCCAAAAGTGGCTCTGTGAAGGAGCCTGTGTTTAGAGAAGACCGCAACCGATACTTTGTTGAATGTATTGGTCATTATTTGGTCGTTGGTCAGTTTGTTTGCGACCATTGTGTAGCTTGTCCATTGGCAGCACATCCGGTTTTATTTTCTTTCAGTCAGCATTTTTTTAAATTTTTAATTTTAATCATGTTTCATTTTATTTTCAGGCAACTATTTTACGTTTTCAAACGAAACTCGCCTCCGTGTCGGTGTGCCGGTGAACGGGCTGCACGAATGGGACATGGGCAAACTGGGATGGTACAGACGGGCGTTGGATGGACGCTGGATCATCCGCAAGGCACAGGAGCAGCTGCAGACGATGCATCAGGTGAACACGCAGCAACACCAGTTTGTTGAGCTAAATTCGTTCATTGTGAGCTATGATGAAATGGATATATGATAGCTGACTCCAATGTCGCTCAAAACGACCTGCTCAACTTTTTTCTCAACAATATTTGTTTGGCAGCTGAACAAATTGTTGAGAAAATGTTGAGCGCACGTTATGGGTGGTGTTGATAAGTTTGTTTTTGAAGTGTGCCATCTGAATTTCGTATAGTGGCACAAAAAACACGCAGCTGCTGACAGTTTTTTGTCTGGTTGCTTCTAAAAATGCTCTTGCCGATGAGCTCGACGCAGCCAATCAGCATGCGCCATAATAAAATGCCAGAAGGTACAAGTTGCATATTTGACTTTTTCTGCAAAACCATCAGCACAAAAACTCGTTCCCTCGTGGCCTGGGAGAGGTGGTAGCGCATGGACTCTTCTGTGTGGTTCGGGAGATCGAGCCCCGCCGAGGGGTGTACAGGCACTGCAGTGGAACTCTAAAATATAGGGAATTAACTGATTGGTTGGGGGTCACGTGAAGCATACTTTCTGTGCATGCTAACGTTTCGCCCACAGCAATTTCTGCACAGAAAGCATGCATCACGTGACCACCAACCAATCAGCTAATTCCCTATATTTTAGAGTTCAACTGTAAATGACAGAGAAAACTCGATGGGCTCCCTACTCGACAGGCGTTCTGTACGCTTCTCCGGGTTATCCCAAGCGAAAAATCGCCTAAAACCACCGTTGGTTCGTTTGCTGCAGCTGCGCATCATTGACTGTGTCGGCCAGCGCTACCGCGAGTCCTTCGTCGGTGAGCATTTCGTCCTGCAGTCGGCGGCGGTTGGCAAGGCGCACGTTGAGAGCTTCCATTTGGGCGTGCCCGTCGACCAGCGCGAGACCTGGGTCGGCAGTGTCAGTCTGCGCAGCAGCAGCGCCGGGGTGTCGCAGAAAAGTGAGAGCATGAGACATGTGGTTTTTTGGTTTAGTTTATTGGAGTTTTGATTTTATTTTGCCTGTCGAATTGAATACTTGCTAGCTGGTTTCTGTGTGATCCGTGGCGTGCTGGAAAACGTATGAGCAAAATTGAAGTGAATCTGAATAAAAGCGTGCACGGGTTTGTGCAACTGCGTCAATGCGTGCACGAACATGTGCATTTTCTGCGTGTACCGACACACCCACGCCCACTGACCTGCTGGTTGTAAAAAAATGACAAAAGAGTTTATCATCAACTGATACGCGTATTGTTGTGTAAGTTCGATGTAAATATCGTTTCATGTGTTTCATGCTTGGATAACTACAGTATGTTTCTTTAAACCTCTCACCTTTTTAGCGGAATACAGAGCGCGAAAGAAGAACAATGGGGATGGAGTTGTGAAAAAGGCACATTTTGCCAAAAAAATAGTTTTTTTGGGGTTGCCGACAACACGATTCCGGGTTCATTCTTTTTCAAATAAATGCTTCGCGGGCTCTGTATTCTCTCAGAAAAGTGACAGGCTCAAAGAAATACACTGTCGCGTCTGTAGCGCAGGTGTAGGACTACTTCTGTCTACCGTTCTGAAGGTGGAACGTTCGAACCCCGCTGTGTCGACAAGACACATAACGGAGAAACTAAAGTGCCCACCAACATCCAATGGTCCACTACCTAGAGCCTAGGTAGGGCAAAATTGAGCTCGGGGCAGAATTGCCCGTTTCCACCGGAGTTATACGGTACCTTATGGTTTCCGGAACCGATGCGAACCGGTTTCATGCGCGAGTTCATGAATTCCATAAATGAGAATAAACTCTTTGTGGCACGCGCGCAGGCCAGGCGCGTCACGTGAGCATCGTGCACCGCGGCGCGCACCACGCCGAGATCGACCTGGCGCTGTCGGGCGTGCCCGTGCCGACGCTCGTCCGTCACGAGCCGCACTTCGACGACTTCACGGGGCGCATTCAGTTGGATCGTTTCTCGAATCGTTTCCTGAACGTGACGTTCATCAATGCCAGTGGCACCCTGATCGGCAGCAGCTACACACCAACATCGCCGCCGAGACTCGAGTTGGCGTTCAGTTGTTTCGTTGGTGGCGCCGGCGACAGCGGTGGGTTTCCTCATTCCGGCGGCCTCTATCTGACGAGCGCTGAGAGTATCGGCAGTGAAAGAACGCTGGAAGTGCGCCGGAAACACTGGAATCACAGTGAACTGATCGACCTGCCACCGGCGGTCGACGGCGCTCGCAAGGTCTGCTTCCATCCGGCCGGGCGGCCGCAGTTGGAACGCTGCAAACTGCTGCAGTACGACGCGACGCCGCTCAGGCATTTCGCGGTTGGTTTTTTTGGGGAGGAATTTCGAGCTGATCTGAACGATGGTGGTATGATACATTTGTTAAGACACACTGTCGCACGCACATACGGTGACAAGCTGTAAAGGCCAGTTCATAATGACGTATGTTGACGCACGTCGGCATCGCACGTCTCCATGGCAGTGCGCAATGACACGAGACCTGGGGCCAGTTTTATAAATCTTAGCAGTGCATACAATACTGCTGCACCACTGAGTGCCGGAATCAATCCATGAATCAACAAAGTTCAGTTTCCTCACGACACGTTGAAGAGCATACATTGATGAATCTGCGGCACGAAAAAACGAAGCTGTGACGTTTCTTGATTTTATTTAGGGACTCAGTGGTGTAGCGCTACTGGACCATTGTGGATTTATTCAAACGTGTCCGGACTAAATTGACGTTAAAAACGCCCGTTTGTCAAATACATGCACTAAAATTTCAGTTTGGTGTGACTGATTCGACATTCACCATTTGTTTACGGAAAGAAATCGGCTAAACGGAAAGTCTGGTTTGCTGTCAACGGCAAGCGCATGTTTTGCGGCACATGACGTCATTTCAGAGGGACACGTTTGAAAAAATATGCCATACTAAGCTTTTATAAAACTGGCCCCAGAAGTGACGTGCCGTGTACGCATACGTCAGTATGAACGGCCCATAACAAAAGTGTATGGCTCGGATTGTATTTCCATTCCATGTCTCCCATTTCCACAAAAACACCGCCGTGTCCACATCCCACACCCCCAAACTGCAGGTGCCACACGGCTGGTCGGAGGGCAGCAGCGAGTGCGTCGGCTGCAACCAAGTCGGCGTGCACAACTTCATTCACTATTTGAATCCGCGCGAATGGCTCGACGGCCTCAACGGTCCCGGCGAATCGGCCGCATTTGCCGTTGAACTGGTGCTGTACGTTGTCGTCGGCCTGGTCATCATTGGCGTCATCAAGAAGTGCATCTGGCCTCTGTGCTGCTGTGTACTGTGCGACTGCAAATCGAGGAAACGAGCGAACAGCAGCAATTCGTGAGCGGACGCTTGCTCTGCGTGTAGGTCTCGATGATTGGTTGGTTGCCGGTTGTTTGAGAACTTGTGTGCACCAATCAGCGAACACACGACCATTATTGTGGTGCCGGGAGGCCAACAATGTTGAACTAGTCATATCAATTGTTTGTTTCATCAAGCGTTACTGCCCGGATTTGTGTGATTATTGTACTCGTGTGTTGTCATCTTTTTTGTATTCCTCCAACCCACAAAGTATGATATATTTATTTAAAAGGGAATTATGCGTTTCGCGCCAAAATTACAGGAAATTTGTCCAAAAAAGAAGATGGCCTTGTGTTGTCTGGACACTCTTCGCGGTACTGCATACTACCGTAACCTGTTTGATGATTATTATTACGCAAAAAAACGGACAGCGTACCGCAGTTCTTTTAATTTCACGTGAAACGCATATTTAAAAAAAATACGAAGATAAGCTAAAGTTTTAAGTCGAACTGTTTGTTATAAACCCAAAATTCAGTGCCTCAATGACCTGGCATGCCTGTTTTTTTGTTCTGTACAGTGTTGATTGACTACTGATAGTGATATTATCATGAAAATTATTATGAATGAAAGAAAATACACACCGCGGATCTGTATGGTTACCCGTCCCAAGTTTCTGACGTGCCGCAATTTGGCGTAGAGAACAATAACTATCGTTGCCCGAATCTATTGCGGTTACTGTAACTCTAAAATGCATCGTTGATTGAAATAATAAAATCAATTATCCAAAAATAAAAACGTCAACACACGTGTTGCACACACGTTTTGCCACTGCGTTACACTTGCATTTTTTCCGCAATGAACACGCGCGTATTCAAGGCACATACAAAAAACCTTGAACAACTTTCCAGAAAAACTCTCGCACTATGGTGAAAGCGATATTTCGGTCGGAGAAAAACAGCACAGCGCATTATTATATTTACGAACATAATGTCACCGGTGATTATGGCTCAAAAACAGTCGACGCAAGTAATGCTATCTGCTGAAAAAGGTAATGAGAAAGTTAAAAAAAATTAGCGACACCAGAGATTGATCGGTCGAAATGGTCAAAATGCAACACGTGACCCGACGGAAAGTGGAAAAAGAAGAGAGAAATATTATTGCGCAAGTGAAACATGATGCGTGAGGGAACCAAACCGCAACAAAAACAGCAATTATGCGGATTTTCACAAAATCTCAAGATGCACAACATAGAAGGCAAATATAAATAACAAGGCATGTAAAAACGGTAATAGAAAAACACAACCAACTATTTGTACGTTAGCACTGAAAACAAGGACACTGAGTAACGAATACAAAACCGTTCCACATCACTAGTGCACCTTGTGCTTCTGCTGTTTCCCACCACCGAACCAGCCCCAATAGTTTCGCACGTAAAAGTTGCCGAACAGCACAATCATGGACACGTCGAACGCCAACGAGTAATAGCAGAATTGGTGCGCGCGTATGCCCCAGAGGACGTACGGGAGGCCGCCGATGAACTGCAGCAACTGTACCTGCGTCAGTGGTTTCTTGAAGCGCGCCACGTCCCACTGTAGATTGGTCGCCAGATAGTACGAGTAGACGAGCACGTGCACGAACGAGTTGATGGCGATCGGCACGGCCATGCACGCCCACGGGAACACCCGGTAGCCGCAGTCGGACAGCAGCAGCATCGACGCGTGGTGGTACACGTGCAGACTGGAGATCTGTGTCGGTACGCTGTTGTTAGAGGCGCATTCGTACTGATGTCATGGTGACATAAGCGTCACGTCACGTGTTATTGCATACTACCGGTGGTCAATCACGGCATATGCACCGTTTTTAGTTGTTGCTATTGCGGAGATTTTCGTATCGATTTGGTACAGCAGCAATGCAAGTGTGACTTGCAACGTCATCAACTGTTGTTTTCTTTATTTCCTTTTCGTTGTGCCCGTTGTTTGCAGTTCATTTGGTGGGAATTTGAAAGTAAAACAACTCACAACTGAGACAAAAGAAGAAAAAAATCAAAAACATCCCTTAAAGTAACCTCCCCCCTCCCCTCTACCCCGTTAAAAAC
The DNA here is from genome assembly GCA_030248135.1 of Theristus sp. LFF4_11. Lineage (NCBI taxonomy): Eukaryota > Metazoa > Nematoda > Chromadorea > Monhysterida > Xyalidae > Theristus > Theristus sp. LFF4_11. The sequence goes on along the minus strand of JASANC010003467.1, from coordinate 33,635 downwards.
TGGTTGTCTGTTAACATGACTGATCGCGCAGCAACAAATCAATGTGTCACCCGCGACCTGTGCACTTTTGCGCCTGAGCATCATGAACAGCGTGTCGCACAGCTCCAGCGCCTTGCTGAACGAGTATAAGAGAAAGATGCGCTGCAACGTCGTGTCGCGCGTCTTCGAGTATATCGAGTCGGCACGAAACATCAGGTACCACATGAAGCACAGCCACGCGGCCGCACTGAGCAGCACGCAGCAGACGTTGTGCAACGTGATCACCTGTAGATCGGCAGACAGTCTTCTTTCTCGGAACTGTTAAGCTGAACGTAAGCGGCATTCATGAAGCAGTGTTTAGTGATCTGTGCAGGCATTGCTGGGGGGATCAGTTTGTTCTGCACAGAAAGCATGCATTACACGATCGCCAACCAATCAGCTGAGTGCCTATAATTTACAGTTCGACCGACTGTATTGTTGTACAGACTTGCACGCACAAGGTGGACGAACTAAGCCGCAAGCTGAGATAACTGGACTGGTTAAATATACACACACAACTTGGTCCTGTGAAGCATGAATGAAACGCCACAACACTTGCCCATTTCAAATCGTAGACGGGCACTTTGAGTCGCCAATAGCGATAGCTGAATGCGGCTGCCAAATACAACAAAAACACCGGAAACGTCGGCAATGTCGCCAGCAAATACAACACCTGACCGCTCGTGTAGACGCCCATTGTTGTAAGTGGTCGTTCAGTTTTGGTACACGCTTTTTATAAATTATGCACGCACAGTTTTCTTAAATCAGCAAAAATTTTGGCACTGAAAACGGATGTTTCTGTTAGTACTGGACATTGATTGTGGCCAAAGTTCTTTCTGATACCATATTTCGCACGTTGATAAAGGAACAGACCGTGTCACTGTTCCAATTGCTAAAGCAGTTGCAAAAGCAAATCCAAGCGAAACGCAACAAGTATCAACGTATTTTTTTTATCAACATAATCCACTCAACTTCTTCAGGTTTTTTCTCTGCACCGGACAGTTTTTTGACTCCAAGAAAAATATATAGTACACCATTGTCGTTCAATATACCTCCAAGAAATGGCCTAACAATATTGTCAATGCACATTTGACATGTGACAAAGCAGAATTCTGGATCGCAATGTGGAAATTCATGAAATTCATTAAAAGGGGCACAGTGAAAGCTTCAAAGAACAAACATCGAACGGGCGTAAAGCAAACAACACACCTTAGAAACACGGGCTTGAATTTAAATTCAGAAACGTACGGAATCCGCCAGAAAGCAACTGGATACGAGAGTTGTATTTACTTTTCAATGTTTCAAGTTGTACTAGTAAGTAACAGAACGCTTCGAGCTTTTTGTGAAGCTTTTCCAGCAGTCGAAATGTACACACACGCCCGCACCTGATTTTCCAAACACATTCAAACACCATAGCAACAGTGGTTGCGCACACAGAAAACCAAGCAGTCTCAGTAGTGGTGTCCGTGACAGACGTGATTTTGCTGTGAACAATTTTGAGGTCATTAGCTCAGCTGCCAACGCAATGAACGCAGCGCAATGCAGTGTTTGGTTGAAAAATTCAAATCTGGCTCACTGATTGGCCAGACTGCAAGCAATCAGCGAGTCACCTTTTGAATTTCAATCACCAAATTGCACTCGCACACAAACAAACAAACCAACGTGCGTTTAACTGTGAGTTGATTCGCAATTTCAAAATTTTGATGATGGTATGGGTACAAACATTTTCTGCATCACAGAATATACAATCGTGAAAACTCCATGACAGATAAAACTCTGAAGTTCAAAAAATAAGTAGACAATTTTTGCAGAGATAAATACCCGAGCCACACGGTTTACCAAACCACAGAATGTAAAAAGACGTAAATACTTTGACCAGATTTCAAACAACCAATATTTCGATTGCACATTTTGGGTGACTAGAATTAAAATTTGTAGCCAAGTTTAAAGTTGACAAAATTTCAAAAAACCTGATTTGATCATACAAGTCGTCCCGACCGGAATTGATTAGTGATAAAGTTAGTTCGTTAGTAATAAAGCGAACCTACTAGTAATGGAGACTGGCCAAAAAACCAACAGATTGCTTTTTGATCGACTGATTTTGAAAAAAAAACAGATTTTGAGATCAAACAACGAACCTAAAAAGAGCCACAAGGTCTGTATCGAATGTAGTTCGTGGAATGTATGCCGGTGAGACAACAGAGTACCAGAAATAACGTTTCAAAGAAATAAAATCACAGTCGCTTTCAGAAAACAAAAAACGAAACGAGTTTCTGTGATGAAGCCTCCGTGCGAAACGTTGCTTCACATTTCGAATTCCTCTGCAGTCTCCACTGCAACAGGCACCGCACAGAAACTCGTGTCGTGTGGGAATGTATTTCCACATCTATCCTAAAAAACTATCCGCGACATGGCAGCACTACTCGCACACTTCAGACGTTCAACTCGCGTTGCGCTTGCAGCTCCTGCAGGATCTGTTGCAGCTGCTCGTCACTGTATTCCGGTTGCTCGCGGCTGTCACCATCAGGCAGCGCATCATACGGGCTTTCGTCCGCTTGGATGTCATTGTTATCAAATTCATACGGCACTTCGCGCGCACTCAGCTCCTCAGTGTCATCGTCCTGCAACACATCGATGTCAGTATATGATCAGCAGTGTGCACACAGCGAGCAACGTTGGTTAAAGCGGATTTTTAGAGCAAAAATCCAGGCTTGTGAAACCCAGAGAAACCAACAGTATTTTGTTGTGAGTTACGCATGGGCCGTGCCCCCTCGCCCCAAGGGCCCAGATTCATGTTATGAGTTCTCATCAGAAGTCATGAAACAGCTCAATACTACCGTCCACTAGAGACGTGCCGTTGACACACGTCGGTTGGTCAGTATGAACTGGCCTTCATTATTGCTCGTTCATTCAATTTTGTTCTCATAACAAGCGCAGTGTCACCACTTGCCATGAGTTGCTGTTCGGCCGGTTGCTCCTCAGAAAGCGGCTCCAACTCGAAATCCACACGCAACGCCTCCTTGTGTCCGTTGTCTTTCACTTCGACCTCCTGAAACGGACAATTGAAATCATTCATATTTTTCTGCAGGTTTTTTTTGTCATTACAAAGCTTCATTGATTGATTGATTTTGTTCGACACATTGAAGAAATCCAGTTCTAAACCAGCAAAGCTGGGCACACAACCAAAGATTGCCACACGGACCGTAGACTGTGGTGCGTAGCCGTCCACTTGTGCGACCAGTTCGTATTTGCCGGGCGTCAGCAAGCGGAAATAGTCGCCGTCTTCGCCTGAAACGTCAAGGTGAACGAGAGAACACTAAAAAAAGCGAAATGGAAAGCAACGAAACAACAACAAAAATTCCAACCGCCACCGACACTGCTCAAATCTAAAAAAAACTACAGTCGAACTCGAACTCGAAATGACAGGCAATAATCAGCTGACTGATTGGTTGGTTTGTGATCACGTCGTGATGCGCCAGACAGCGTGCATGATGCACGTGCACCATCAACCAGCCAATCAGCTGATAGCCCATCGTTTAGAGGTCTACGGCGAATGCGCGCTGTGCCGACCGGTTGTGACGGGATGCGCAATCGGCGTGCCGTCATTGTGTTCACCGGTGACGTTCACCGCCCAGATCACCACGTCCGAGATCGGTCGGCCGGAGTCCGCATCGCGCACGACGCCTTTCACGCCGATGTGCGACTGAAGTGTTGGTGTTGGGATTTTAGGCGATGTTTTTTAGTCAGGGCTAACCCGGAAAACCATACAGAACGCCCGTCGAGCAGGGTGCCCATCTAGTTTTCACTGTCATTAAAAGTGCCTATACACCCCGTCGGCGGGGCTCGATTTCCCGAACGCAAAGGTCAGACGATACGCGTCACCACCAGGCCACGAGGGTGACGAAAATCGTGCTGTTTTTGTCGTGACAACGAAGCGGCTTTTGGTTTTTAAAGGCAATTTTTGATGATGATTTGTTTAGCAGAGCATGACCGACACGACGGATAATAACGAAAGGTTCGATCAAACCTGTACCACTTTTTCGCAGAATACAGGCTTCGCTCAAGACACCCGAAACAAACAGAATCGGTGTTGCAGAACCGGAGAACACATTTCGCCACAAATGGGGCTGTTTGCTTTCAACCAAAACCCGAAACATTCGTTTTCCGCTCCACTTTGATTCAACGCTTCTGATGCGCTGTATTTCGCGAAACAACAGTGGGCAACAAACGCACGTTACCCGCCACGTTAACGTTATGGGCGATGGGCGCGGAGCCTGTCCTGCTAAGTGCGGGACGGGACTGTCTCGTTCCCGTTCCGCAAACCCCTTGTCCAGTACTCCAGTCCAGAAATTTTTCTCGCCTGTCCCGTCCGGAAACCGAAAAACCAGTGCTGCGCCCATCCCTACCTGCCACATGAACTCGATCAGGGCCTTCTTGTTGTCGTCCCAGAGTTGCTTCAATTGGCTGGCGGGTGGAAATTTCTCGCAGTTCAACTCCAGCGTGATCTCGAACGAGTTGGTCGCCAAATAGTTGAAGTCCTGCATGCCTGCAAGAGTGTAAAAAAACATAAAAACACAAAAGTGCGTCGAGACCAAATGCAGATCGCTGATTGGCTGTAGCATGGTGATGATGTGTGTGTACCGAATAAACATCCGTAGCTCCTCTATTCAATAATCCGTTCTCCCAACAGTCTGCAGAAGCATATCAACAACATAACGTATGTATTGCAGAGTTGTTCGAACGTGTCGGATCGAAATGACGTCATAAACGCCCATCTCTCGTGCCCGGGCAAGAACATCCACCAGAGTTTCAGTTTCGTTCATCCGTTTGAAGTGAAGTAAACAGCCAAACTGAATCCACCCGACTTTCTGTGCGATGATGACTGACAAGCACACGTTTAGTTTCAGAGCGCGCCACATGACATCATGTCGGGTGCGACACACACACACGTTCCCATAAAAAAGGCCGTGGGCGGGGCCAAAGCGCCAAATCTCACGCACCGCCTTTCACCGAGTACCAGCGGGCGCCGTTCGTGATGCCACCGTGACTGCCAAAGTTGTCATCCGGTCGTTTGTCGCACGAGCCGTGGTCATCCTTGGCCATGTGCGCGTGATTGGACGCGTAGGATTGCGCCAGGTGCCTGCAAAACGCCAACCGTTGCGCGATACTCGGAAACGGCAACGTTTTTTTGTTAAATTTCAGCAACGCGAATGGCGCCACAGTTCTAACTCTGTAACATATGCAACTAGCTGATTGGTTGGTGGTCACGTGCATGCATGATGGATGGATCCTAAGCAAACCAAACTCCGCCTCCACAGCAGTTGATGCATCAACCAATCAGCTAGTTGGATATGTTATACAGAGTTACGACTGTACACCAAATCCAACGACACGGTTGCATTCAGCTGAACTCCCACACACGACCGTTGTCCGGGTGCGACAAATGATCATCCCAAATTCGAAATCCGAAGTACACATTCGCTAAACAAGCGTCAGTTCCGCACAGTGGCGCGTAATGCAATTTCTCCGTTGTCACACCACTTTCTCCAACCAATCACCGCACAGTGCTCACTCACCGGAACGTCACGTCGTCCGGCGTGCGTGTGTACAGATTGCGGTTCTCCTTGCGACTGAGGTCGAACGGATAGTTGGCGACGAGGTCGCCCTCGTGCAGATTCGCGGACAAGACGAACGGCAACGACAGGATCCATTGGCCGACGGCGCGAGTCTCCGGTTGGCGCTGCAAGTCAGACAATTGAATTGTGTGGTCCTATGATTTCATTCGGGGATTCAGTGATGTAGCAATATTGGATTTCGCTTTCATAGAACTGGCCCCAGGTTGTGAGCCATTTCAATCGCCATGCTTTTTTGGTGTAGATTCTAACAGTCGTGTTCATCGCATAAAAGCACCATGGTTATTTTTGTTTATCACTTTTGCCATGCAAAACGAGCACGCTATGGCTTCGTAGCTCGAAGGAATAGAACAGCAGCCATATCACTGCCACGCAGCTCTCGGCGCAACGCCAAGCTGGTATGAGTTGCAACACTCGCCAACTGCAAAACAACAACAACAACAACAACAACAACATCACACACGCCCGCCAACCAAAATATCGCCGCAATTTACATGTTTCACAAAAGAAAGAGACAACACAATTTCCATTTGCCCATTCGCGTCATAAACGCCGCAAATCGGACACCAAAAACGCCCAACATCGCAAAAAATCGCCTGTTAATCCGAATTGCACCTGTTTCTCGTCGTCAAAGAACTGCATCAGATGATCGTAGCGCGGGATCTGCTCCTGCTCAAAGTAGTACAGCAACGAGTCGAGGTCGGGAAAGTCACGGTTCAAGTCGACGTCGTTGGCGTTCTCGCGGCCGAGCAGCCAATGGCGTTCGGATGGCTCCTGACAGAACAAATATTACGTTTGAGTTTTTGGTTTTGCGACTCAATGCGCGCATAAACATGCAAGCAGTCTACCCTTTGACTCGAGAATTCAAAACTGGTGAAGTGACCCGTGCCCCTGGATCTGAGGTACCGCTAGTCACTAGGGCCACATTTTTCGCCACTAAATGGGTTTCTGATATACCCGAACAAACCTGATTCCGGTTCATTCTTCTTTAATTCAAAGTTTCGCGAGCTCTAAATTCAGCCAAAAAAGTCAGTCAGTCAGTCAGTTTCATCCTGCAGTGCACGATATGATACCAGCGAAATGTAAGACACCACGAACAGTGACACGGTACAGTGCTCTAGGCGTACCGTATTATAAGCGCGCTCGTAGCCGTCCGGGTTCATCGAGGGCATGATGTGTATGCGGGTGTGGTTGATGAGCCGACGAATGTCCAGGTCGCCCTCGTTGTAGCGTTTGCACAAGTGCACGGCCAGCTGCAGCAGCAGTTCGCGGCCGACCACTTCGTTGCCGTGCATGTTGCCGACATACTTGAACTCGGGCTTCACTGAAACACAGTTGGAAAACATGAAAACGATCAGAACTTAGGAACAGAAAGCCGTTTTGTTTTGCAGTTACGCCTTTTGTGCCGTAACAGATTTCGTCATTCTGAGTGTTTTCGATCGTTCTGTGTCAAGGTTAGCGGTGGGGAAGAAACCTTTTTGAAGATTCCGATTTCCGATCCACGTGTGTGTGCTTTTTGAAAGAACAACCGAGACAATTCTGTTGTTTCGCGTCTGTTTCACTGCAGCACTTTTAAAAATCATTCACACGTTTCAACAATCTTCCCTGTTTTCTGGAATCATCTGGAAAAACCGGGAAGTGCCACACACACTCACCACAACCACCATTCAACACATAATGAAATTCATGAACTCAAAACTAAAATAATAAAAAAACAGCTCAGCTGACAAAACGTTAAGACGACCGCATAACCTAGTCCCTTTGTCGTCGGGAAAATATAGACGGTAAAACTAATTAAGTTTCATGAATCATTATTGAAAACACAAAAGTCTCATGCCCCCTCAAACAGTCCGCGCACACCACGCCTCATAATCAAGCCGTTTCCTTCCTGTCATTACATATTGCCACTCTATCCATTCCATGCCGCTGCGAGACAAACCGCTCTGCGCCGTGTTGTTTGCGTGCCCCTTGTTATTCGCCCCCAACGGCAATAAATTCCAAACTCTCGTTTGCGATGTATGCAAGATGCGGCACACACGGTGAAACAACCAACGACAAAGAAACCGCAGGGCACGGCGCGGCAACGCAAGCGCACGACACAAAAATCAATACTTTTTTCTCGAATGCAAAGGAATAGCGCGCATGTGTGTGTCATTTTCCATACGGTACGTGCGGCTGTGTGTGCGCGCCATGCTGATGCAGTGATAATGGCGCCCACACACATAAAAGCACCCCAAAATGGAAATCCGCTAAGTTTCTGTTCGGCTTTGGAGGGCAAATTCACAAATTCACAACAAAATACAAAATCATTCATACTGCTTATGCAAACGCATTAACGAGCCCACCAAGGATTTCATTGAGAAACAGGTTCGACTCAAGTTTACAGGTGCTTTTGTGAGCATCGTTACATTGACATACCCACCCACTATAAGCTGACGCTAAAACACGAATGAAGCCAGCAGCTTTTCGCGGTCCCCTGTACTTGCGAGTGTGTGTGTTTAAAAGCATAACACGCGAGGAGAGAGAGGTCCCATGTTGAATGTTGAAATATGCTGCTGCGAGCTTGTGCGTGGGCCGCAATTATGTGCGCTGCATTTGCAGAGACTGACAACGGAAGCCGCTGATAACAAGTTTTACTGCCACAAAAACCACGAACAACAGGGGTAAATCGAATGTAGCACTCACAGTCACGGATCAAGCTAAAACTGCTGGTCACCATGCCGTAATTGCATTATTTACCGCATTATTAACAGGTACAGGACCACGCAACCAGGACCATATTAATAAGAACAAATTTTGGCTATGAATCGAATCTAAACCAACTTGTGGAAGTCACAGATTCTACCCAGATCAAGCCACTATAATTGCGATGCTAACACGATGCATTCCATTACAACGAAACTTCAAGCTTTTCTAAAACGGAAAACTGACCTTCGGCAGAGCAGAACATTCCAGCCACTAACCCCAACCCCACAAACTGCTTGGTGTGTCTTCACGGCTCATGTTTTCACACACACACAGAGATAGACGGTTGCATTGAAATGCCTACAGAAAAGAATGTCGTAATATTTTTTCGCTCTTTTGAAGAGCTGCGTTGTTGTTCGAACCGTTTGGGCGTGGGCACGGCACTTCGATTCACAAACAGCGAAGATAACTTTAAACCTTCCAAAAAGTTTCAAAAAGCTCAGAAATAATCCAGAAGTCCGCACACAAGCGCCATTTGCTCACTGAACGTGTCTCAATTCGGATTCGAATTAAAAAAATATTTGTCAAAGTAAAAAGGCACACACAGTCCCATGAATCAAGATCATAATTATCTAAAAATGCGGGAGACGCATATAAAAGGAGGATAATGGCCTTGTGTAAGCAGTGAAAGACTTGGCTCGACAACCTTTTCAAGTCTCTGATGTGGTACACACGGATACAAGTACATAAGAGTCATATTTTTGCGCCGCGTTTGTTGTTTACAAGCTTGTTGAAAAGCGTAAAAATTTTGAAGTTATCTAGATATTTTTCAATTGTCCTCTTCAGTTTAGTCTAAAATCACATCATGTGCGAAATTCTGTACAGCATGGCCGAATAAATGAGGCAGTCCATCAAGGCGGGATTAGTCGCTGACTAGGAGTTGTCTTTTTCAAAAATGCCAACATAATTTCCAATCATGTGTGCAAGGGAGAAAGAATGAACAGAATAATACGGATAATCCATTAGCTTAAAAAACGCGTCAAATTTGGCATACAATTTGGTTTCTGAACTTCTTTTTCTTTTATTCAAAATTCGCGCGCTCCTTGCACCCTGAAAAAAGCTGCCATGTTTAATCGGCTATACTGTAAATTCTGTGCAAAAAACAGAAACATCAGAGATTGCAAAACATTGCTGCATGTAGCTTTATCGTTGTTGCTAACGTTTTCTAATGTTTCTGGTGCTATTGTTTTTCATTTCTGGACCGGTTTCACTAAATTCGACGGCCGATTCGCCCGAAATCATCACGATTCGGTATTTAGAGTTGCTCACATAAAAAAACTAACACAAAATCTGTGATCAGTGTATTTAATTACCACGGAAAACACCGTTTTTTGTTTTTCATTTCTGGACCGATTTCGCCAATTTCCACGGCCGATTCGCCCGAAATCGTCACGATTCAGCATCTAGAGTTGCTTACATAAAAAACTAACCCAAAATCCGTGATCAGCGCATTGAATTACCAAGGAAAACACCCTTTTCTTTTTTTTCGTTTCTGGACCGATTTCGCCAATTTCGACAGCCGATTCGCCCGAAATCGTCACGATTCAGTATCTAGAGTTGCTCACGTAAGAAAACTAACCGAAAATCCGTGATCAGCGCATTGAATTACCCTGGAAAACACCTTTTTCTTGTTTTTCGTTTCTGGACCGATTTCGCCAATTTCGACGGCCGATTCGCCCGAAATCGTCACGATTCGGTATCTAGAGTTGCTCACATAAGAAAACTAACCCAAAATCCGTGATCAGCGGATTGAATTACATTGGAAAACATAGTTTTCTTGTTTTTCATTTCTAGACCGATTTCGCCGATTTCCACGGCCGATTCGCCCGAAATCGACACGATTCAGTATCTAGAGTTGCTCACGTAAGAAAACTAACCCAAAATCCGTGATCAGCGCATTGAATTACCCTGGAAAACAATCTTTTCTTGTTTTTCGTTTCTGGACCGATTTCGCCAATTTCGACGGCCGATTCGCCCGAAATCGTCACGATTCAGCATCTAGAGTTGCTCACGTAAGAAAACTAGCCCAAAATCCGTGATCAGCGCATTGAATTACTACGGACTAGACCTTTTTCCTACTATTTTTCGCAGCTCAGACAAAATTTGTAAGAGTGAAAAACTGATACCCAGTCAAAATGCTACGAACTTTCAAAGAATGCACAATTTTGACTCAAAAAAGTGCCCGGGCAAAAAAATTAACTAAATTTTCAAAAAATACGGATGAAATTACCCTAGGAAACATTTTTGTTCAACTGTGAAAGTGTCCCAGCTAAAAATTGAAAGGGCGAACACTTAAAACCAGGTGAAAACCCTCCGAACAATTAAAAATGCCCAATTTTTACCCAAAAACAGGGTCGGGGTAAAAAATTAACCCAATTTTCAAAATCTCCGGGTGGAATTACCCCAGGGAACATTTTTGTTCGACTGTGAAAGTGTCGCAGGTAAAAATTTAAAGGGCGAACACATGTTGATTACATACCTGAAAAAAAAGGACAAAGGGAAAGAAGTAACACTGTTTTCAGAATAGGTTTTTCGTGTCTACAGCGTATGAAAAGTAGTCGAATAAAAAATTTTTCGCGGCTCCAAGCACAACTTTGGGTGTTCGTTTCGTGTGCACGGAACCAAGTTTGTGGCTTATACTATGCTCGCTGGACGCAGCGAGCAAATTTGAAAAAAGCGCGCGAGGGGATAACGGCTCATATTATGCGTGATGCGCTGTCCGCTCGCTGGCGCTCGCTCGCGCATCCGCATGATAAAAAAAGCCGGGGAAAACGTTTCAACGAAAAACAACTTGATTGAAACGTCCGAAAACAGCGGGTTAATATTGAATTGCTAACTCCAAATGTTTTCACGCCTCCAAAGCATAGCCGTGCGACGATGAGGTGAACCGTGCTGCACTTGCGGCCATGCGGATGCGCTGCACATTGCCGCACATCTGTCTCCGTCATATGGCCGCAACTGCACCACGGTTCTCCACACTGGTACAGTATGTCTGTTCAAACCTGTCACTTTTTCAGCAGAACACAGAAATCGCGCAACAAGAAATAACGGAGTGCGGAGTTTGCCGCAAAAACCACAAATTTTGCCAGAAATGGTGGAATGTTTGATTTCAGCCCGATTCGTTCACCGTAATTGAAGTTTCGCAAATATTCTGCATTCTGCGACAGAAGGCGACAGGTTCCACCGAACAAACAAACATTATGCCGTAATCCGTAAATTATCGTGGAACTCTTTAAGTCATCAGCTGATTGGTCGGCGATCACGCGATGCATGCGTGCATTACCGTGGAGGCGGAGGCGGGGCAGATTGTGTTGCACCAGAAAGCACGTGCATCACCAGCCAATCAGCTGATAATCTAATAGAGTTACGCATTAAGAGCGGACTAACGCAGTTCATGCTGTCCGGGATGCGTCGAAAACTCAATGACGGCCAACGGACGTCCCTCAACGGAGTCGCCGAGCGAATAAATGCTCGTGATGTTCGGACACTGCGCGTGCACCTGCGCGAGCGTGTCCACCAACGCCTCAGTGTCGTGGTGTTGGTTCGCCTCGAATGCGTCCACCATCACGCCGCCGCCGCCGTACAATGCGGTCGCAGAAATCAAAAAACAAAAATGCACAGCTATCCTGTACATGGTTCCGCTATTAGAAATGTGTGTGAGTGTGAGACCAACTCTTTCGTCGAGTCTGAAAAACAGAGTGAGATCTATGGAATGATAAATAGTAGCAAAAGTCTGTTTGCACGTGTCGAGGTGAAGGGAGTGGGTGGTAAGGTTGTTAAAAAAACAAAAATCGTCATTTTTGTTTTTTTAATTTAAAAAAATTCAAAAATTAAAGTTGTGCTAAATCAATCAGGGAGTCCGAAGAACCACATATGATATGCAAGCGCCTCCCAAATGACTCACGTATGGCGGAACTTTGCAGATTTTGTTTTGGTGACCTCAATTACCCCTTTTCCAAACCGTCACCATGCCTCTTCTTGTGTTTTGACCTCCAAAACGTCATTAATTGTCCCCAGCTAAGCTAATGCTAAAGTGAAGACAAACATACCGCCTTGAAATTCGATCAATTCTTCTGATGGTGTCGCGCGACGACACGACACGAAGCAGCAACCAGACAACGTAGCGCTTGCAAACCAGTACCGTGGGCCCAAAACAATTTTCGAAGGGGGGGGTATGGTGCCGTGGGGGGGGTGCCGACCAAAAAGTGAGGGGGGGTCCAACCTATGGTAACGTGGGACCCCCCCCCATGGGGGTCCCATGGGGGGGTGCATTTTTTCAAAATTTTCTGTGGGGGGGGGTCCACTTCCACCACCCCCCATGATAATTTTTCGCTTAAATTTTGAAGGAAAAAAGCTAAATTTTGCTGCAAAATCGTTGAAATTACAATGAAGATGGTCAAGTTATCATATATTCAGCTTATATTATGGACTTTATAGACAAAAAATCATAATTTTCGAAAAAAAATTTAGGGTAAACGTAAAATTTTGGGGGGGGGGGTCTCCGCCAGACAAAATTTCATGGGGGGTGGGGGGGGTGTCGGCCAAATTTTCGAGGGGGGGGGGGTCCGATGGGGGGGGGTGCCCGGTTTTAGGGGGGGTGGCCCGGTGCCCCCCCACCCCCCCCCCCCCCACCCGACGGTCTCTGGTGCTCTGGGGGGGGTGTACCCCCCACCCCCCCCCCCCCCCCCCCTCGCCCACGGTACTGTTGCAAACGGAGCAGCGAGCACAATCGGACGCTCTGCGAGGCGAATCGTCACCTTATCTGCATCGGAAATGGTAGGCCAAGCTTTGGGACGCTCAAAAACTTCATCGCAGATGTTGTCGAAGCCTAAAATCAGTCGGTAAAACGGTCCAAAATCGACTGCTAGCTAAAGGTTTTCGAGGTATAATCAAAGAAAATTTTTGTTGAACTTTCGAAAAATTGTGCCAAAATTGAGGTTTTCAGAGCGTGCGTATTGGAGAAAAAATTTTCGAATTGAAAAAAATCGGCTTGTTTTTTAATCACTTTTTTTTAATTTCATTTTTGTTTAACAACCCTAGTAGGGTTAGGGTAGGGGCAGTACCGTGGGCGGGGGGGGTGGGGGGGGGGGACCGTGCCACCCCCCCCCTAAAACAGGGCACCCCCCATCGGTCGGACCCCCCCCTCGAAAATTTGGCCGACACCCCCCCACACCCCCCATGAAATTTTGTCTGGCGAGACCCCCCCCTTAAATTTTCCGTACACCCTAAAAATTTTTTCGAAAATCATGATTTTTTGTCTATAAAGTCCATAGACGGTGGTAAGGTACTAAGGTTGTTGAAAAAAATAAACAAAACAAAATAAAAAACAAAATACCGATTTTTTATTTAAAATTTTTCCTCTTATATGCTCTGAGGCATGCGGTCGATCCGGTACCGGTCGATCCGGTACGGTCGATCCGGTACCGGTCGATCCGGTACCGGTCGATCCGGTACCTGGCAATTTTTTAGGGCGGTCGATCCGGTACCGGTCGATCCGGTACTCGGTCGATCCGGTACCAATTGAAATTTTCAGCTGTTTTAGCATTCAATTCAATTTGTTTCTGATTTGTTTTCCATTTTTCTTCGTTTCTCTCATTTTATCTGATGTCTGAAACATTTTACCGCAGGTTTTTTCGCGGGAAATATGAAAATAAAAACAACAGACATTTTTCCTCAACTCCAAAAGAGAACCGAATCAGTCTTCATATTTTTATTTTGTTCTCCTTTTCTTGCTGAGCTGGTAATTTTGCAAATTTTCACCGTCTTGGAGCTTTATTCTTCTGGAAAATAGTTCAGAAAAAAAAACATATGGTACACTTGTTTTGCTTTTTTCAGAATCAGATTACGATTACCAAAACCAACAAAGTGTCGCAAGTCGTCGTCGTCCAACAATCGTGTTCGGTTTCATGTCTTTCCGTGCTGCATAAATGTTTCGCAATCACCGAAACCAAAGAAAAATCGAAAACACAACGAATTGAACGCTAAAAACCCGTAAAACAGCTGAAAATTTCAATTGGTACCGGATCGACCGAGTACCGGATCGACCGGTACCGGATCGACCGCCCTAGAAAATTGCCAGGTACCGGATCGACCGGTACCGGATCGACCGGTACCGGATCGACCGTACCGGATCGACCGGTACCGGATCGACCTACAGCCTCTGAGGGTTCAAAAAAGTGAAACTCCTGATTTTTTAATTAATTTTTTTTAATTTAAAAAATTCCAAATGCCGGACGAAAATCTGATGGTCAACACAAAAATAGGTGCCCTCAAACCGCGCTTATTCGTTCGAATGTTGTATTTTCAGAACTAAATAAGATTTTTTCAGTCTTCAAAATTGGCAAAAACTTTCGATTTGGTGATTTTTTTAACAACCTTATTCTGTGCAGACATTGCTGTAAAAATGGAGTTCAGGACCAGTGTCGATGCCGAAGGCGAAACCAAATTTTTGAAAGAAGGGGGGGGTGTATAATGGCACCTTCCCAGCCGTTCACTCCCTCCTCCACCACCGTACCCATAATTTTTTTCCGCTGAAATTTTTAAAACACTACACGCAAAAAAAATTTGCACTGCATCCTGCACCGCACTGCATTTGCACCAGTACTGAAGATGACGGTCATTTTTAGGCACTGGGTGCCTACACGTGGGAGAGGCCGAAATTTGGGGGATAAGTGGGACCCCCCGGTCGCCTTCTAAAGGAGGTGTATTGGATGCTAATCGGTTCTAGGGTGTTCCAGATCCAAGTATTTTTTCATTGATGATGCAGAAACTTCGGTTTGTGTACGTGCGTAATTTCGTAATTTCCCGTCACAGTACGCTTCATACAACAAAAAGAGTAGATTTCAAAAGCAAAAACAAACACGTGTTTTTCAATAAGTCGACAGTTTTTGGATTCGCGTTGAATAACCAAAAGTTGTTTGTATAATCATGAAGCACGTGCACTGATATCAACGTTTGTGTGACGTCAAACCCACTACACGTGCTGTGTGACCAGATTACTGCACCGGAGTTTTTTGTCTGTGTTTACGATGACAAAAACAGAAACAGTGAGCTATATATGGAGTCAGACTGGAAAAAACTGCTGGCAAAAACCTGAATGATAAATTGACGTGTAAACAAAAAACCTTGGCGCATGCATTCCGTGCGTGAAACGTGCAATTTGGCTGCAAACCGTGTGTAACGGTATGACGACACGGACAGCGGCATCACACAACACACCGTGTGACGTGTAGCCTCTGCAGACTGTTTTGTTTTTCTCATCGTTTTTCGACGCTTTTTCGGCTGGACTTGGTTCAAATCAAGACTGTGTGAAAAGTAGTGCAAACAGACTTTTCATACAACTACCGTAAAGTCTTGCATATAAGGTCTCCTTATATAAATTTGAAAATCAAAAATTTCTGGAAAAAGTGGAAGTTCATGTGACAGCCTTATAAGTTGGAGGAGGTCTTATAAAGCGAACATTAGGAATTGACACTTCTTAGTTTTCTTTTATGGTGGTTCGTTTCATCAGAGTTTGACACAATTGAGCATGCAGGTGCACGAAAAAAGTTAGTGCACGTTTTTTTTGCAGGCAAAAATTCATAATCGATCAATTGAATGCACAGGTTCTTTCAGATTAATTGGGCGTTATGAAAATTTCAATGTTTCGCCAATTTGTACTAATTTGTACAATCGCTGAACTGTTTTGGCGGCTGTTTAGGGTTGTTGGTTTAGGGTTTGTTCGTTATCTACGGTATACTTGCTTAGGGTTACAATGAACAATGAGATGGAAGCAGCGAACCGCGGCGGAAGTGTACAGTGCAACCAAGCGAACGGCTTCGAGCAAGCAACACAACAACAACAGCAAGAACAACAACCACAACAACAACAACCACAACAACAACAACCACAACAACAACAACCACAACAACAACAACCACAACAGCAACAACAATCGGCAACAAGCGAGTCACCAGATGCCGTGCCGGTCCAGCAACTTCTCCCTGTATTTCAAGTGCCTCCGACAGACAGCCAATCAGCATCAACTGAACAAACGGAGTCACCAGAGTGTGACCAAAAAGACCTCGTGTACCAACAGCAGCAGCAAAACCAGCTTGACCATAATCAACAGCAAAGAGAAGTGGAACGTAACGAAAGTGAAACGGACAATGCAAAGTGATGTATTTTTCAACGGTTTTTCCTAATAAATTAGCGGTGTGCATTTTTAGACTGGACCAGTTTTTTATAGTTGTACAAATGATAAAGTCGCTCAATCACATGATGATTCACTGATGAATTCAATTGATTATTGATTAAAGTGTTCAAGATTAAACGAACGATTCAAGAATATAATCACTGGTATGTTTTCAGAAAAACCCGCTGTCAGATTCCTTTATTAGTGCTCCTCAAAACGGAACTTGATATCACCAGCAGTTCGGGCACACTCCCTCAAAAGTTTTCGACTTGATCAACCCGTAGTTTATTTCAATCTGAAGTATTTTTTGCCGAATTAGAATAACCATTTCTGATTTTGAGAAAAAAGAATTCGCAAGTAAATGTAGTGTTACCCTTTTGTCGGCGTTGTAGTAGTCGTACAGTACGACAGATGCGTTCTTTTGATTGCTAACTTGATAGACAAACTCGCTCTCAATATTCACGCAGGTTTTGTTGACAGAAGACAACTGAAATAGTGAACGGAACTTGTTATACAAACTGCATGTGTTCTGTTTGTTTTTATCATTTTTGTTAACCTAATGTCGTTGACAAAATGTTATGCTGCATTCATGAAACAGTATTTAAGTAACCTCGCAGCTATGTTTTAACACAGCTATGCGTCATTTAACACGGCTTCATGAATGCCGCTTACTTCATCAAAGTACACAGTTGCCCGCGTGTCCCCCTTGTCAGTTTCAACGCGTTGCACGTGTGCCTTGGACTTTTCGCGCTTCAGTTTCTGTTGATCGAAGGTGTAGCCTGTACAGAAGATTGGTGAGCAAAAATTACAAAAAAAAACTTTCATAAAATCGGCGTGACAAACACAGCACAAACACATGCTGCCTTTCGTCGCCTGCAAACGCAGTGAGTCGTAGAACCCAAAAATTGACCATGAATGGTGTGTTCGCGCTCACCAGAAAGTGCGTCAACCTCGACAACCGCCATGTTCGATTTTTCGTCCGCTTTTTCGTCCGACGTCTTTGTGCGAGCGTAGGCGCAGCAAAGCTGCAGACGGACCAGTTGACCGGACTGCGAGACCAGCTGGTCACAGTCAAAAGGCCTACAGAGAAAATGGTCGTCGTTTGAACCCAGTCCATAGACTGTAGAGAGGAAGCACGATTTCTGACCAGATGTTGTTGTTTTCCACTACTGCGTTTCCGAACCGAAGCGAGCAATTGCAAACAGATATTATTCATAACATGCTTTTGTAATCGACGCTCCGCTATCGCCCGCAAACGCGAGTGGGAAATTGCAGTTCATTTGCAAATATGTATGTACAGTCTAACTCTAAAGCACATCCAACTAGCTGATTGGTTGGTGATCGTGATATGCATGCATTCTGTGCAAAAACCAAACTCCGCTTCTCCACAGCAATTTCTGCACAGAATACATGCATCACGTGATCACGAACCAATCAGCTAGTTGGATATGTTTTAGAGTTCGACTGTATGGTGCGTTTACTTTGCGGGTCGTTGATCGGTCATGTGATACTGCCACTGCACCTGCACAAAGACCACACCAGAGCCGGAGGCCGCTAGCTCAACTGGCTTGGTCGTGTCCGTCAGCTGAAACGTTTGGTGAAGTGATGACTTTTATTTTGGTTCCGAGACTCAATGCGCGCATGGATTAGGTGAGCAGTTTTATGCATGACGCGGGAATTCAAAATTGGTATAAAGCGACCCGAGTGCCCGAAATTGGTCGGATCACAGAGGCAATTTTGAATTGCCACAGAAAGATTGAAACTAGTTTCCTTTCTGTACGTCTCAGGACGCATTGAGTCGCAGAATCCATTCGATAATAATAATGTTTTTAATTTTAGCCATGGCAAAAAGTATTATTCCTCACCGGAATTGTGTGGTACACGAGCGCGTTCTGCTCGTTCACTTGAATCGTCTGCTTCGTGTCACCGTTTGTCACCGTGACTTCCACGTCGCCAGTTCCGGTGTACACTTTTTCTCCATAGGCAGCGAGCGCTTGCAACGCCAACACGGTGTCCTGTAACGCTTTGCAATGGTTGTGGGCACTGTACGTCTCTTGCAGGTTGAAGCCAGTTTTGAATGATAATTGAAACAGATCTTTGTTGACGTTTCGTTCAGTTCTGCGACTCAATGTGTTTGTTGACATGGAAAGGAAAATAGTTTTATACTTGATGCGGCAATTTAAAATGGCCTCTAGTGACTCAGCGCTGCCCATAGGGACACGCATCACTTAACCAGTTTTGAATTCCCGCGTCAAGCACAAGACTGCTCCATCTCATATGCGCACATTGAGTCGCAGAGAACCAAAAACACAAGAGAACAACGTCTCTGAGCTCGCCTGAGTGCTCGCCCACCCGCCGAGCGAGTTTCGCTTCGTCGTCAGCCATTTTGCAATCGGCAGCGCCTCGTTGGTCTCGCCACGATGCACGGCCGTCAGCAACGCGTAGGCAGTCATTTCGACGTCCACCGAGCGTGGTCCACGCCAGTAGTAACGCGCAAAGTCGTCTTCCTGCCGGCTGCTGCCGATCGTGTCCGTCCAATAGCGATTACCGTCTGTGTCCGTTTGTCAGAATGTTTTTTTGAAGTAAAGGGAAGTCATGAGTAGCCGAAGTCGAGATGAAACTCATCAGATCACTGGTGCTTATCCAGGTTCAGGAAAGCGAGGGGCTCTAGAAGCTGTCCCCCATGAGGACATTGGCGCGAAATGATGAACCGTCCATTCATCAAAACCAAAACCGCGAAATCGATGGCAGCTACCGTAACTTAAAAACATTCACCGTCCCAGTTGCATTTTAGTGCGTCTGCCCCGTGTACCTTCAGTTTTCGCGGCCGCCAGCAGCAGTTGCCATGCGCCGTCCTTGGCGGTGCTGTTGGCGACGTGCAGCGCGTAGGCGGTCAACGCCAGCGCGTACGGCTCGTTGGCGAGATGCTCCAGTTGCTGCTCCAAGTAGCGCACGGACGCCTGCGGCTGAAGCTTGACCTGCAGTTTTCGTTGGGTGCAATAAAAACTGGTTATTTCTGGGGGGTTTTGGAACGGAAAGTTACAGTGTGGACAGAAAAAGTAACACCCCACCCCCTTCTCTTATGATTGCGCAAACGCCACTCACATCGCCGCTTTCCAGTAAGGCGATCGTGACGTACGCGGTCAACGGAACGCCGGGAGCACCGGAGCCACCCTGGAAAAACAGAACACAAAAAAGTACGTGAACGGATGCCATTCATTCGCAACCCTGAAACAACACTATCGGCAATTATCAATTTTTTTAGGTTCCGCGACTGAATGCGTGTGCAGACATGCAAAGGAAAGTAATTATCAATGCGTTATGTGGCAATATTCAAAAACGCCAAACTGACTCGGCCCTATTTTGAATTCCCGCGTCACATACATGAAACTCGGCACTCATCTATGCGCGCATAGCATTGAGTCTCGGGACCAACCTAAACGACCATCTACAACCAAAGCCGGCTGCGCACCTGCATGTACTGATTGTGTACACTGCCCAGCTCGAGCACCAGTCCACTGGGCGTCACGTGCTTCTGAATGAACGCCAACGCGCGCACGAGCACGCCGTCACTGATCGTGGCGTCATAGTGCGCGGCGCGTTTGAACGAACGATAGACGAACGCGGTGAGCCAGGTGCTGCCGCGTGCGTCCTCGGCACCGAACGCGCTGAACGAGCCGTCGCGTCGTCTGTGGAAGTGTACACGGTGTTTGTTGGAACCTGGCACTTATTGCTGTTCGTCGCAGACCGTATGCAGAGCGTATGAGGCTTTGAATTGCAGTGTTTGTGTAAACCTGTCATTACTGTTTTGCTGTTTGTCGCACCCTAGTCACACCTTTTTCACTCGCCAGCAATAAACGACTGACGCACTTATTGTCAAATTACAACATTCGTTGCAACTGTGGCTACTAATCTGACTTTTTGCCTGAGCGACCACACTAAAACGCGTTTACCATATCTTGTGAAAATGCGATTTTCTTAGCTATGCGTCTTTTCTTGTAAATGCGTCCAAACGTCCATTTTATAATAACTTGGGTGCATCATCAATTGATAGTAGACACTTTAGCAGCCAAACTACTGTAGTAACCACGTTTCCTCCAAAAAAACTGCACCGACAGATAGTTCAGTTGGCGCTGGTATCCGCTGCGGATGTACTGCAGCGCACGACGGCGCAACTCCGGCGCTTCGCGGTTGGTCGCTTTCAGATAGTCGAGCACCAACACGTTCGGCACCAGGTTCACCATGTTCTGCTCGCCGCAGCCGTACGGCAGGCGCACCAGACGCTCCGCGCTGCCCATGATCGGCCCAAGCATGTCGCCTGCGAATGCAACTTCATGCTGAATGAAATGGTGTATGGCCGGTGTCCTGTCCGCCGGAGTGTCCGACGCGGTTTCCTGTTCCCCGCGGTGTCACGGAATAAACAGAGTGGCCAAATTTTGTTTTTTACTTTTACTTTTTTTGTTTTAGACGGCTTTATAACTACTTTTTCCCGGGAGGCAACGCAGCGGACACAGACACCGTACACCACTTTGGACATCTTTATTGACGGTGTTTGAACCATGGCGTTGCGTTTCACCTTTGAAACAAAATTCGAGCCAACCAACCAACCAACCTGACGTTTCTTTTGTTTCAATTCAAACAAAACATGAATGGAAGCGCATGAGCGTTTTACTAACCGATTATATTCACTTGCGCTCTATGCGAGCCGTCGACGGCCTCATCGGGGAACTCGTAGTTCACTCGTTCGCGTCTCTCCTCTCCAGCGGCGAGTTGGAACACAAACGGCGCGTTTTGATCGACTTGGTAGCCCTCCGGCTAGAAAACACCAACGCAAAGTGTACTTTGTTGCGTTCATGAACGGTAAAAAACAGAGAACTGTGCTTGTCCACTGTGAGAAAAATCTGGCGCGTTTTTCAGCGGCGTTAAAAACGCCAACGCTAGCGTGAATTCACGCCAATTGGCGTTATTTACCGCCAGTTGGAATTGTTTAAACGCCAGTTTTTTCACAGTGTCATGCGTGTTCAGCCATTCAAGTCGTATTTCCACATGTGCAACGTTTCCCGCGCACGCACCTCAACGAGCAGCGGCATTTCGACGGCGTCTGCCTCCGTGCTGCCGATCGCCTGCACCGTCAGCATTTGCTCGCCGATTCTCTGCGGCTGAATCGGAAAAAACACCGACGTGGAGCCGCCGTCCGCTGCTACCTGAGTGAGAAATGCGGAAAATTTTGTCAAATTCAGAGAATTTCGTCACCGTAGAGAAACAGTGTCGGCTCAGCACTCATGCTGTGTTCACTAACGGTTGTCTGTCGAACGTTGTATTCGTGCGGTGCGACTGTCAGATCCACCGGCGTTCCGTCGCGTGTCACAAAGTCGAAGCCACTTGAAGCATCGTGTTTCAGCGTCAGCGTTACCTGTCGTTGCACACACGTTTTTGCACTCGTAAACTCTCGTAAGATGTGACACGTGTATCTTTTTTAATGCATGATGCAGTCTGCTGATGAACGGAAGTCATCTTTTAGAAACTTTTTTAAAAGTTTTTGAACCAATGATAATACCGTTTGTGGCGTATTTTCGTAGTTGAACACGAGCACTTGCAAGGCCATCAGTTCGCCGCGCTTCACGGAGTACGGCAGATTGAGGCGAATGAAGAACGAACGTTGCACAACCAGCTGCATATTTTAGCAAACACAAAATGCAATAAGATTGATCATAATGAGTGTGTTCACACACAGGTATAGATACAAAAGGTTCGGTTTAACATATTGCTAGTGTAACTTGTGGTAGATCAAAGTTTTTTGTCCAAGAAACAAAAAAATAGTCATTGTCACCTGTGCGAGCTCGTTCGCCACTCCGATGCCGCTGTGTGCACTGACGGCAAACGCACTGGCAGTCCACGTGGTCATCGTGTCCGGAACTTTTGCGGAATAGGTTGCAACACCGTTGAAGCTGCGCCAGAAGACACATTTAGAACCGCAAAAAACAAACAAGTTGGCGACAATGCGAAAAGCCAAGCATGAACAAAAATTTTGGATCAATGACACGCTGAAAAAGTGTCCGAACTCGTGTCCCGTGGCCCTTCCCGCGTCGTATCCTGTCCCGCGCGATGTCCCGAATATAAATAATATTTATTTTCATTCATTTTCTGGCGCAGGACACGACGGCTCAGGCGGGATACGCACCGGAGACACGAGGTTCGGATTTGTTTTAGCATGAAACCTTGTTTTGAGGTCCGCCCAGATCCAGGTCTCTGGGAACTCGCTGCGCACTTTCGGGGCCGCCGGAGGCGACTGGTCGTTCGGAGCGGCTGCGTCCGCGTCGAGCTCCAGCCGTTCCGGGCCTGCACGTCCGCGTGCCATTGGCGCCGCCATTGGCTGGGGCGCTGATGCTGGGTAGTGCAACAACGCACGTAAAATCACAGGGAATCAACTGATTCGTTGGTGATTACGGTATGCATGCTTTCTGTGCATAACTGTACAGTCGTGGTCGCCGATATGTTGTAAATGGCTGCACGGAAACTGCTTGCTTCCCGAGAGTTTCCACAGTAAACCTGGTGCTCCCGATTTATTGCAACGTTGCACCAAACTCGAGAAAGAGCCGTGTTTTGCCCATTTGTGGTTTTTAGGACCCTGTATGTCCACTTTCAAGGAATAAAATTCGCTGTTTTAAGCACACCGCGATGTCAGCCTGATACTGGCTCGTCAGTGCGAGGGACATTATTACCAGGCAGACCAGCCCAAAACGTACGGTAATTAGACAACAACGGTGTTGACCAACCTGTTTTCAACAGCCCACCCTCTCCGCGCCACTCATATTCGTACATGTAGGCATCCGTGAGCGCGAGCAGCTGCGCGTTCTGAAACAAAAAACGCGCGATTCAATGAGCATTTGCAAAAATTGTGTTGCCTATATATCGGGCGGGAGCCACTCGCAATCGAAGAACATCTTTTTTCCAGTTTTTCTCCAGACCACATCCGTGCCGTGCGATGGTGTGTGATGCGGTTGTCGCTTATCGATTCGCAAGCGACCGCAGCGTGTTGCGCGGGTAGCCGCACCATCATGCTGCACCACACGATCGCACGGGGGCTCGCTAAAACAAAAAAACCAGCGCACTCGAAATATTTCGTTCGGATCGCGCCCGCCAACAACGAAGTTCCACCAGTGCCAGCCGCCCCGCCACGCAGGCCCACCGCTGCCAGGCGCCACGGAGCGTTCCACCTACAGTGACATTCTTCGTTTCATAATCGTGTGTTTTCGTTTTGTTTCACGATACTGTAGCTGTCCAACATTCGAATGGAACAATAGCCAATAAGAACAAAACAAAAACCATTTCGGCCGTGATGTCGTTGCCCTGTTTGTAGAGTCGAACCGATTCGTCGACGGCCATGAGGCCCACGAACGATTGCGGGTCCGCACGCACCGAGAACGTCACACTGTCCTCCGGTTGCGCGCGGTCACGGTCGATGCTCACAGTAACCTGAGGGCACAAATTACCAATTCAAAAAAGTTCAGTAAAATCAAGTCACGATCAGGAACAAACAACCCGAAACGAACATGTTCGTGTATAATGGCACTTAATTGATGCAGATGCACAAACCGGTGCACTTTATCGAGTTAGATTCAGTTGAATTTGCCGAAGCAAAATAAAGGGCTGCGTGTGCGTGGCTTCCGAAAGGAAAGAAGCTGTTTTTTACGGAACCAAAATTTCAAAAGTGCACCGGTTTGTGCGAATGTGAATCGATACATGTGCATGAACATGTGCACGAACACTGTGCATTGTATTTCGGCGTGTGTTGGTTGTGCAAAACAGTCTTGACGAAAGTTCCCGAGAAATAACAACAACGACCAATACCTTATTCGTGAGCAGTCCGTTGACGTTGACCTTGATGCCGTCAGCGACCACCTCCTTGTTGTCGCCCCTGACGCCGAACACGACCAGCCGTGCGTCGGGCGCCATCGCAGCGCTCGTCTGCACGTGCAACTGGCCGACGTGATTTGCTTGAATGTGGAGGCGTTGCGCGAACACGACGCGATTGCGTGCAACGATCTGTGAATGCAAAAAACAGTGGTGTATTGGTGGAGAGTGTGTTTGTTTCAACCGGGCACATTTTTTACGCACAAAGAGCACCGCGAAAGAACGGAATCGGAGTTGCGCGAAAACATGGTTTTCTGTTTCTGCTAAACTTCCTAATGTCCCAAAACGAATTTTTTTTTCAATCAAACCCAATTTGTTCGCCGCAACTTCAGCAGTGGGCTAAAATGTGGTGGGCTAAAACTCGTCGGAAAATCGGATCTCTGCGTGTTCACCTGCGCCCAGAGCGACGAGAACTCCGATTTGCCGCTGGCGTGAATGTCGAACACGACCACTTGTCCGGCGTCGACCTCGTTCGCGGAGGCACGCAGCTGCAGATAGCTGTGCGTCGGACTCTGACTCGCCTCGAGGCGTTCGTACGCCGTGATCGAGCTCTCACGATAGTTGCCGTCGCCGCGAGCGTCGTATTTCGCCTGAAATGTGCACTTTTTGTGGTGCGGATTGATGAAAACTCCGATTTTATTTTTTTTTCGCAGTCAACAGTAGGATATGGCGTCGCAGCTGAGTTCACGTGTTGTATAAGAAAGTATACATCGTGATCACCAACTAATCAGCTAATTGTCTATTATTTAGAGTTCGATTGTAAGTGCCGACCATTAATGGTGGAGTTCAGAACATCGGAACGACAATCAATAATTGCATGTAACCAAGGGGTGGGTGCCGTGCTCAAGCCAAACTGCAGCTCCTAATGTGTGTCAGAATGTTCCGTTTTACGTTGCTCACCTTGATCTCAATGCTGTCCACATAATCGGGCACCATGAGCCTCAACGATCTGGTGCCATCATCAGACAACTGAACGTGATAGACGGTCACAGAGCTGGTGCACTGACTTTCGTTCAGCTTCTGATCCGAATACGGCATGTTGAACGTCTCTGTGATCTGTACCGTGCGCGAAATGTCCATGCCACTGATTGGCGTGTCGTCTTGGCGCTTCAGGGCCAACTGAAATGTTGGTTTTCTTGTCGGTTTTTAGGTTTCTTTATGTCAAAAACGGATTTTTCTTGTTTTTTAGGTACTGGTACAGATAGGAGATGGAACTCTCGACGACTGGTGTCCGCGGAACTGAGCGGCGCTTAGCAGTACCTCGTAGTCCGTATATATAGTACCTCCATTTGGTATTCGAGTCCCGGCTTGTACGTGTCGGTGCTCTTGCTCAGCTGCAGTTTCACCGGCGACTCATAGAACGACAACATGGTCGTCTTCTCGCGTGTCTTCCCCGTCAATTGCTCCGTGACGGTGACGTCGAACTGGACCTCTTGCGTGTACGTGCCGTCTGCGAGCAGACCCTCGGCTCGCAGCAGCTGGTTCTCGAGGCGGAACACAGCCTGGCCGTCCTCATTTAGCACAGCAGTTCGTCGGATTTTGTTGTCCCCCTCCCACGACCAACGTTTCTTTGAGATTAGTGTGACGGTGCCGTTGCTCAGTGGCTGGCCGAAAGTGTACCTGGTGAAAAAAACGCGGTTCTGTTGTGAATACGCGATGGAGTGAACAGAAAAATATTAGTAGTGCTCATGAGTTGAAAATATTAGCTGTAACTAATTTTTTTGGCTCATGGGTTAAAAATATCAGCTGTAACTAAGTTGCGGTTGATTTATTTTTTTGGATGAAAGTGACTTTTTGCCGACTCACTTTGCCGACACGACAACGGCAATGTCTTCGTTCAGTGTGGCGAAACTCGGCGGCTTCACTTCGATCGAGAATTTTGGCAGAACTGAAAGTATCGGCAGTGTATTTTTTTGGAAATAATATAACGTTCGAGCAAAATAAATACAGTAGATGCTTTCAAAAGAAATATTTTGTATAGTTGAGTTTTTTTAAGTTGAATCAGCTTGAGAAACAAAAACGAAATCATGTACAGTCGAACTATAAATTGCATGCAACAAGCTGATTGGTGATCACCTTCTGTGCAGGCAGTGCTCTGTCCTGCACAGAACACACGCATCACGTGACCACCAACCAATCAGCTGACTGCCTATAATTAAGAGTTCGACTGTAGTTCACCATAGTGCTCGACGGAGAAATATTTGTTGTGGCTTTTGCCAGTGCCGCTTTCAACCTGAATTCCCCATCGGCCGAGCATCGCATCATCCAACAGCTGCATTTCTCTCGTTAGCACACCTGCATACGAACGATCGCATCGATTTTTTTTAGCGTTTTATGCTTTCATTTATCTTTATTTTTTTTGTTTCATTTCAGTTTTTTAAGTCTTTTTATTCTTTCAGTTTTTTACCGTTATCCAATGTTTCGTTCAGCCATTGTTGTATCAAATTATGCTGCGGATCCTAAAAATCAATGTTCGGTTTTCAGATGAACAAAGCATTTTTTAAATGTTTCTTACATGATGAAACGTTGCTGCTTGCATGACAAGAATTACCAGTGATTAAATTGGAAAATTCATTCTCAAAAATCACCACTAACGTAAATTTTCACGCTCGCAGAGCCTTGCACCGGCAGTAAGTCAGGTTTGATCAGCACAGCGCGGAAGCGCACTGAAAAGTGAGAATTATATTGTGTTTCAATCCAATTATTCATGTGGTGCTGGAATTCGCCTAAAGCGCTGTCGGAAGTACGAGCTTTTTTTGTGAAACGCAGAATCTCTGTCGCTTCACAGCTACAACTACAGTCCAATCAGCAACCTATTAGTTTTGTCTCTCATAGGACTGTCTGGTACACGCAGAAAAATAATGCACAGATGCACATGTAGATGCAAATGTATGTGCACATGTTCGTGCACTTGTTGGTGCACATGCACAAACCCGTGTGCATTTCTCGATTCAGATGCACTTCAATATTCAGGCGCAAAAAGCGGCCGCATCTGCATTTTGTGTTCAAAAGAAAAACTCGCTGATTCTTTTTGCTGAACAAAAGTTATAAGCGCACCAGTTTGTGCATGTGAATCCGTAGTACACGAATGCACGAACATGTGTATTATTTCTCAATGTAAAATCCCACTGCTAAATCGTTGTCTCTCCACCGGATTGGCATAATTATGTATTTCCTCATCACCAACCAAGATCACCGGGCTTGTAGGCCGCCTTGTCCGTTTGCACAAGCGTGCTCGGTTGACCGATTTTCACGTTCAGTTTCGTTGTGCGCTCAAACACTCGCTCGCCGCTCGCTTCGTCCACCACAGTCACTCCCAGTTTGTACTCGTCGCGAACGTAGAAGTGCCGTCGCTCTTCGTCGCTGATCAACGGCGGTGCGTGGCCGGTGGTGTTGCGCGGTTGCGCGAAATCGGCGGCTGCGATCGGTGGAATGTCGATCGTCAGTGGGTCGTCTGGAAGCGAAAAAAAACGTGGTATAGTCGAACTTTAAATTATGGGCGTTCAGCTGATTGGTTGGTGATGCACGTGCGATGCGTGCATGTGCGATGTTTGCTGTGCAGGAGGCAGAGTCTGTCCGGCACGGAGAACACGCATCACACGTGATTACCAACCAATCAGCTGATTGCCTATCATTTAGCATCAGGACGTGTACAAGAAGCATTATTTTGAATTTTCGCTTTTTTTGTATTACTGATACTGTGGTTATACACCCGAACTTTGATACAAATTTCGTGCTACAGAGCGACTCACTGTGGCCGTGCTGCAGTGCCACGTCCTTCTGCACGTGCGCGACCGTGCCAACCGTGAACTCGCGCGTCCGCTCGTCGCCCTGCTTGCGGTAGTCGGTGACGCTCTGCTGTTTCTCGATGCGCAACGTCACGGCGATGCTGCGATGCGCGCCGGACAGTGGCGCGAACAGCACCGAATACGGCATGCCAGACTGCAGCTCGTTCGCCGCGATGAACATGTAGTCGCCGTTGCTGAAAGCATGGCATGCATTCTGGAACATATTCGGGCATGGTACAGACTTTGGAATGCAGTTTGGTGTGTTTCATGGCGTGGAATATGATACTTATTGAAAGCTGCCGCGTTCTTGTTTGATAATTGCATTTTACACGTTACAATTGTATTGCATGTCGACTCCTCTTATAAATTTCTTCACTGCCTGTAAAGCTGGTTAGCGTGTATAAAAATTTGGGTTTTTTTGCCATAACAAACTCACTATGTTTCTGGTTGTTTCTTATCGCCAGTTTTCTCTCGATGGCGTGGATGTGGCGGCGGTGGGATGATGGTGCACTCGCAGAACGCAGTCAGCGCCAAAACTACTATGCAGCTGAGTTTCGGCATTTTCTCGTGCTTATATTATTATTCTTTTTGATCCTGCAAAAAAGATGGGTTTATTTTTTCCATTTGGCGACAAATTCGCTGGTGTCCGCAGGAAAAACGGCAATGACGCATTTTTTAGAACTGGGGCAAGCGGCGGCAACGCGCAAGTCAGAAAGGGTAAACGCGATGATACCATAACAACAAAAAGCAACAGACGGCAGCAGGAAGTCCGGTCATGATGACAGGACACACCTGTCAACTGTCACCTGATACTAAACGGTTGAACATACAGTAACATGTTTATACACTGTAGCTTTGATTATTGAAACTCAAAACCATCACAGGTGAACATGATTTTTGGACAAACGAAAAAACAAGCAGGCAGTGAACAAAAACCGTTTAAAACTATCAGGATTTCTTTTAGAGATACGTATCACGCAAAAAATGTCTAAGCAGGCGTGTCCGTCTGGTGTCCTGCCATGCGCGGTTTCCGGGACACGAACACCGCGCGGGACAGCCAGCCGAACAGGACACCGCGGACGGACGCCTATACGGATACTTTTTTGTTAGCGCGCATATTTGGTTTCTGAAAGCAAATCAGATATTGCCAATATACGTATTATTGTTTACATTAAAAAACTTTTTGTTTAGCACTCAGAGCAGTCGTTTACACTTTTGCTTCGAACGGCCCACTAAAAAAGTTGCGGAGCGTGGAAAGTCAGCCAATGAAACCATCTCAGCAATAAATGCGTTTTTTTGCGAAAAATGAAGCATTTCCATTCACAACGAATTGACCAAGAATACGATTGATGACAGTGACGTAATTTCAGGAAATCAGAACAAACAAAGTGAATTGACTCATTTGTCCAAATACAATATGTTGGTTTGGTTTGTTGTCAGAAAAGTTTTTGAAAAAAATGCACGTTGTTTTCAAGTTACGCAAAACCGCACATCGCAAAGAGCAAAGGAAATTTTGTAAACACATATTTTGTAGACATTTCCCCACGCGTTTGTTGTAAAACCGTTTTTCTTCAAAAACAATTTAATTTTTAATTTTTATTGATTGATAGTTCTCAAGATGCTCGTAACGTTAATAAACTTTTCACATTTTCACCTTTTTCT
Source organism: Theristus sp. LFF4_11 (assembly GCA_030248135.1). Taxonomy (NCBI): domain Eukaryota; kingdom Metazoa; phylum Nematoda; class Chromadorea; order Monhysterida; family Xyalidae; genus Theristus; species Theristus sp. LFF4_11. The sequence continues at coordinate 3,702 of JASANC010003467.1, read as the reverse complement.
GCAGCAAAATGTTTTTTTCTTGTTACGATGTAAACCAATCACTTTTGCGGAAACACGACGCTTGCTTTGCTCTGTTGATTTAGTTATTTACAAAACATTCTATTGCTAAGTGTGCATTGAAGAAGAAATGTTTGACTCCACAAGTAGCCAAGTACAAATAGGACTTCCTCACGACGAACCAAAACATTGGAGTCAACAAAACTGTAAAAACAAATTGAATTGATGTGAAAAAGTGCACATTTTTTTGGATCTGAGAAAAAACTACATGAATTTTTTCTGGACAATCAGCGAGTGAACAGTGAACCAGAAGACAACAAGAGTTAATTGAAAAAAGTTTTTTGTTGCTGTTATCAAACAGTGTGCTTCCTCCCACATACCCACAATCACCTTTCAAAAAAATGTTGAATTTTGAAACCATGTTTTCACAGTTACAGCTGTGCGTGCAGCGTTTAACGCCCCCTCTATTTTTGTCACCGAAAAATTTGGAAGTCCCACAGTAAAAGTTACACAAATTCTCGGTGACAAAAACGGATTGGTACGTTTTGTGTCATTCTGACTTTTTGGTCGGATGTTTATTCGCTCTATTCACTTTTTTATGTGTCTGTGTTTACCGAAAGTCATATAAAAACGCTGAAACTGGTTCACCGTTTGACATCGACTGCGCGCTCTTCAGTTTGCGACAAGAAGCAGTCTATCATATAAAGGGACACACGGTTTAGCTTTATTGAAAATATGCTTCCCACAGGGGAAACAGCTGACTGAGCTGCTCAATGTACGCGGTGGAAGGCGGCCAAGTCAACTGAAAAGACTCATGAATTCTGTTCTCCAATTTTTCTGAGAAACATGAATTTTACTTTTACGAAAAAAAACAAGGCTGTGAGTTGGCTATTCCAGGGTTGTTTTTTACTAAACCTTTAAAATCTGATCACCCTTATTTTTTTGCGTGGTTTCACAATCCGTTTGCCCCGCGACGGCTTACACGTTAACGAACAACTTTAAAATAGCGAATTTCGACGGAAAATAAAGTGAATTTCGCGGTGTACAGAAAAAAAAAACAAAGACTCTGGAAGTATGAAAGTTACAAACGCCGAAAGTCTAACAGTTCCTCATTTCATTGTGTTTGGCGAAAATATCCAAGCCTTTTTATTTCATTTTACCAAGTAAATCCAGAGAATTGTTGTTCTTGAACACATTTGTCGTGCCAAAATCGTCAATTTCATCTGGACGCCTGTCTATTTTTTCGGTTAGCAATGTCTTTAGCCAACCAAAACCTCAAAGTGAACGGCGATATGTACATTGGTCGTTCATTCGTCTGCAAAACTGCTTTAGCTGAAGTGAAACCGCAACTGCAAACATGTCAGTCAGTCACTCTGGAAAAAGTTGTTATGTTGTTATGCGCATCGGAGCGGTGTGTGTTGTTACGTCATAAATGGTTTATTTGTATCGGCGGTTCCCAGATACTTTTTTATTATCAATTTCACAGGCAGACGTGTTGCTGGCCATGGAACACACACTATGTGACATCGGGAGTAGTTGTTTATGCCACCCACTCAATGGTGTGCCGAACCGAATTGCAGTTATGCACATTTAGGCACATTGCTGCACTGCTATTCGTGGCGATATACGAAGTTTTGGGCGACGTATGCCCAATATTAATGCGTACTTTCTGCGCCACAAGCACAATAAACAACAACAACAACACCGCGTAGAGAAACTCAAAATGTACATGTATAATAAAGTTGTAGTTACGTGGTTCTCTCTCCCTGGACTCTTTGCATCGTAATGCTGCGTTTATTTTTATGTCGCTGCCGATGGGAGCCGCTGGGACGCACGAAACTTTGGTATGTGGTGCGTGCGTGTGGCATTCACAGTGGCACGCACATACGTCATCTGTGGTCGTCGCCGCCGTTGTCGCCTAATTCAATGTTCCACCAAAAAAAACCGGGGCTGCAATGGATTTTTCTCGCGCGCATGCACGTTTTGCAGCAACCGTCCTTTTGCTGAACTTTCAGAGAGCACGCAAGTACGAAGCGTTGTTTTGTAGCTTTCCTCTCTTCGCCGCTGCTACAGCATCTCGAAGTTAAAATGTGCCCTTTTCGCTGCTTTGTGACTTGTTTGATTTGATTTGCGGCTTCTCCAAGCCTGTCAATGTTGCGAAATGTCGCCTTTGCGCGTCGCCCACAAGAAACTAGTTATTTTCGCGCCACTAATTTATTTTGCAACAAGCACACATGCACACAGGACTTCGCTGGAAAGCTGTCAAGTTTTGTGCACACATGAGTGGCATGATTCTGCGAGGGTTCACGTGTCGTGAGACCATTCGCCGTCGAAACAACACACCCGAGAGAGATCAGTTCAGTTTTGTGACGCTCATTTTGCAGAATTCGTTAAAAAGTCACGCATGTGTGTGTGTGTGGTTGGGAGAGCACCATAAACAACGCAACGATCGTTTTTCACTCGTTTCTATGATGACGCTCTCATATGATGCATTTACTTCCTGTTTTGGCTCAAAACAATTCATTATTGAGCGTGACCATCTGCAAACAACTTCAACAACTGTATTTTTTTACGATTTCATCATTCCCCATGCCAAATCAAATTGAATTACTCATGAGAGATTTATTTTTATAACCAAAAGCAAATGCGATTTATCGAATCGCACGTGCACACGCGCCCATGTATGTTGAGCCCAATGAGTTTTCTCTTTTTAGCGCGTTTCGGATTTGTTGGTGGCTTCTCTTGCTTCTCTTTCTGCAGTATTTCTGGTTGCTGTGATTTCATTATTGCTCAATGCTAACTTTGTTAACGAAACGAGTGCGAGAAAGTTCAGATTTTGGAGAAATTCGGAACCACAAGTTTTTCAACACTTGTCGATTTTGTTGACGCACATATCATAGACAAACAAACAAACACAGTGTGCTAAAAACGGCGAACTTTATATCTTCAACAAGTAAAAGCAGTATACGAGTTCTTAAATAGGGGTGTTTCCAATGGTTTGCCCGTCATTACAGCGTGTTTTTGCCAGCGTGTTTTTCGTTTGATTTCTCGCGCAGAAACTGCTAATGAAGATAAAAGGTCAGTGTGGATCACATACTGAAAAAAGCAGTCTTCTGTGCTTTGACCATTAAAATCCCCAGAATTTACAATTCGATAAATTGTGAGACCAGATTCTCAGGTCGAATACAGGATGTCACACGCATGGAATCATTCGGCTTTCAATTTGCTACCAATTTTGTTGTTGACAACAGCAAAATGCGAAAGTGACTGAGATCTGGGCCGGGACTGCAAATGCACAATCAAAAAAATGTCCGCAGTGGTGTCCGGTGATCTGTCCGTCCGGATGTCCTGTCGATCCGGGTGTCCTGTCTTTTAAGGTGTCCTATCCGTTAGGGTGTCCTATCAGTTAGGGTGTCCTGTCCGCCGCGTTGTCACAGAACTAAAACTAGCAGCTGAGTGGCGAAACCAGCTCTGCTTTTTCATATAGCTATTTTTATTTCTGGCACAGGACACCGCGGCGGACACGAACACCGGACACAAGTTCGGACATTTTCCTTAAGTGTGCATAGCTTCTAAAATCAGGGCAACACACACATGGTCCGTGAACTGAAGAAAACAAGCGTGAAAAGCGTGCTGCTGCCGCTGCTGCTGTTTGGCGCGCATCAGGGGACAGTTTACAAATGTTGTACATATACGTCACATCGT